>JABASC010000387.1:0-42953 GCA_019776185.1 Plutomurus gul
ACAACTTTGTTGGAATAGGTGGTGCCCAACTCTCATTTTCATTGTAACTGACAACTACTATGATTTTTATTCCAATCATCGTGTTTAATATTGTGCAATGATTTCGCAAAATAAATTCGCGAAATGATTATTAGTGTACAGCAGGGAACAAAAAAGGAAACGAGTATGCTTTTTCCCTTTTTGCCTTTAAGGTACCCAGCAAATCTAGTGCCTTTTTTGAAACAGTAGAGCTACATTTCAAATACTGTTTCTAATTTGAATTGAGATTATTTTTGGTTTATTTTAATTCAATTAATTTGTATGTATGTGTCTTTCGCTAACAGCATTACGTTGGTTTCCACAAGAGGAAAACAAGAAGTTATATAAATCCTAAATGTAAAGGATACAATTTTTTAGTGATATCTCATCTCATCAAGATGAGATTTTACCATTCTCTTCATAGTGCTCAATTTAATTTTACTATTGTTATAAACGAGATTTCCTTGTGAAATTTAGTATTTGTGCACATCGAAAAATTAGAGTTCTAAACCCTGTCTTTCTCTAGTACTTTTAAGTACTTAGAGAGAGGAACATTATACACATAGCACATGTTTGCACAGTGAACACAATTAGTTCACAAATGGTTTGTTCTCCTTTGGCTCCTTTGTGAAATTGATGTTGCTGAATGTATACTATACATTTCATTATATAGAAGTCGTTTGCATTTAAATACAGTAAAGCAACCTTTTTACCTCAGTAGAAAAAGTTTGTTCAGATCTAGTAATATAATTTTAATTTTAATTTGATTGATTCAATTTTTTGTACAGTGTTTAATTTAGTAATTGACCAAACGTTCAGGGCATCATAGTTTAGGCGTTTCATAGTGGCCTTAGTTGGACGGTTCTTTCCTGTCATTTCAAGTAAAGTGATTTGAAGTAGACATAATAAAGCGAATCAATTAATCAATCATCCCTCAACTCACTGTCCCCCGTTTTAAACTTTGAGGTTTGTGACACGAGTGATGAGCGAGTTTGTTACATTTGTACATTTAGACAGCAAAAATTTGTACAGTTTACCTATGCATTTGCAAATATTGATGAAAGCACGCTTCTTATAAGTCATCTGATATGAAATGTTGCCACCATTTGCAATGTGGTAGATTTTATCTTATTTCACTCAAGTGAGCCATGATATTCATTATTCTTTTTCATTCATAAAGATTCACAATCATTTAATATTGATTCCCACATTCAGAATTGTAATTTGTGCGATAGCTCGATTATGTTCCCAGTAATCCATAACTAAAGAGAACATCAAGGCGCAATGTCCAATGATGTTATGCTCTTACGCTTGATTTCACTTCTAATCACATTATTTTAGCGGCACAAATTCTAACCCCCCACATGTGTGGTACACATAAAGTACCTTACTACAAAGTCAACTCTTGACTACAAAATTCATATAAAACTACATTTACATTTAGCATTTAGGTTTATAGTAACAGTACACCGGAGACATCATAATGCCCCTCGCCACACCACACTACAAAAGCCATCAAGATCTATAAATACATGTAAAGCGAACAAAAGCTTTAACTATCATATTTCTCTTCCCTTTGTAACGCTGATTACAATGGAATCGCTCAGTACGAGACGGCGACAACGTTCCAAACGTGCTACAGAGGGATTCCCGCATCACTTCCGCTGTCATTTTCCTAAATTCCGTATCATGTGACGAATTGTTGAATCTAGTCTATTCTAAGTGTGTACACAGATTGACATGGATAATTGCTGCCCCCTTGACTTCTCATGTACCCATACACATGGAATATGTATGTATCCCGATGGGTCTTTGCTTGAAACTTATTTCCAATTTATAAATGAAATACTACATACTAATTCACAAACATTAATTTTAATTACGATTAGTTTCGAGCAAGTTCTTCCACTTTGAAATTGTATAAGTTATTATCAGTTAAATCATTTAATTTTAGGTTTAGCAATAACCCGTAAAAATATACCCAAGTATGGAGTTTACAAAAAATGAATGCAAAATCTACTAAAATTTTCATTGGCATTTGTAGCTTGAATATTGTTACTCGTATATTTAGTAAATGTAATTTTAATATGCTCACACTTATTTTTCATCTCCTTGCTAGCATTTAGATCTCAGATCCAATATTCGATTTTTATTTTATCCGTTCCTTTTTACAGAATTGCAACAAATGAGTAGAGAACAGGAGTATGTCGTATATTGCTGTATGCGTCAATACCATTTAAAATGGTAATAACCTAAAATAGCTAAGACTCTTTGACAGTCTCCGTGGATAAAGATAGATTGCTATCAATGAATTAAAGGGGTCCTCCACCCTTATTACGAAGAGTAGCTACTATATACAAATAAGTATAATGAAATGGAGTTGAGAGGAACAATTTTGAGCCCATATGGCGCTTTGGTTAAGAGATCACCGAGTCCCCGCGGACCTGCTGAATGAAAAGCAAATTCGTTTGTATGGTATTGTGATGGTGAGCTTTTCATTGCATTTATATGTTATTTAGATGAGTCCCCTGAACCAGTTGGTCAAACTTACCAACCATACAAACATTCTGGCAAGTGCCATACGGCCTTACTCATTTACTTGCACAGGAGATTTGTACAATGAAAAATATCAGCCTTGCTTACAATCAGATCCAGCCTAAGGATAAATATATATCCTTTCACTCAGCTCTCTGCCGGTTTCGCACCCGGTGACCTAAACTCCTTTGAGATTTATGCTAAAAATCCTCAATCACAAGTACAACCACCTTATCCATCTGTGACATGATTTATCCATCAAAATACACTTGTCTTGTCCTCTCCTATTCCATTCACCAGCTTCACATTAAACAGCAGGACCATATTTCCTTCCACTGTACTTTTGCATAGGACATCGACCACTTACAACTACCTACTCGCAGTCAAATGATATAAACAGACGAAAATCGTACCTCAACATCAGTTGAACCTTAACCTTCGGAGCTGAAACACTCGTCCACGACCACTTACAACTACCTACTCGCAGTCAAATGATATAAACAGACGAAAATCGTACCTCAACATCAGTTGAACCTTAACCTTCGGAGCTGAAACACTCGGCCACTATTCTATCACTATGCACAACGACTACACAATATTTCCGAAATTAATTTCATAACAGTAACAATTACGTATATATAGAGAGAAATCTTTAGTAGGAAGAACAAGTGTTTCCAAAATTAGTTTGCCTTTCCCAGCGTCTGGTGTACCACTTTAGTGAAAGTAATTCAGTGGGAAGGCACAAGGAAGAAACAGACCTTATCAGCGGAGAAGTGGTGGCCAGAGTGTGGAATCGCATACAGAATGGAGCCCTGCTGACTCGCCCACTCACTTAATGTAATAGTGTAATAGTGTGTATATAAACTGGAGAGAGCGAACCACAAGAGAGAGAGTGAACTGATTGTGGGCCCAAGTAAGTAATACGTAATAAGAGTGGAGCGAGTTTTCTGTTGAATTCCGAGCACGTTACTGAGTCAAGAAGTAGTTGAGTGAATTGAATTGGATTAAGTAAAGGGAAGGAGGAGGAGGAAAGTTATTCCAGAAGTTTAGGCACTCTGTGAGCCACAATAAGACCGACAACGACATCGTAATCTTCCTAATTAGGTAGGGCACGACTCTGTGTCTATTTCTTATCTGTAATAAGTATGGCGTAGCTACTTTAAGCATGATTTGAGCCGCGGAGACGAGTCGCTAAAGTGCCTTCCTATATTTACGACAAAGGACCTATGTCAGACACGTACATATAGAAGCCAAAGATATGGTTGATCATATTGATGAAATTTGGAGCGATTGTGGTCGCTCGCATCTCATCTTCTATATACATACACTGGCAGCTATTACAGCATCTTATGTAGTAGAAAGTAGAATACACGAGTAACAGTCTGCTGGCCTTGCTTTTGTGTGCAATGCTGTGACTGTGAGTGCTGTGTGTCTAAGTGTAAGGCTACACACTTCCCAGATTTCCTTCTCTTCTTTCTGAACTGTGTCTGTGAAGTCGTTCGTTCTCCCAACTGTCTCGTTCCATGTTGCTAGTCGTAGTTCTCTCGGTGGCTCGCTTTTCTCTCGCTCTCTTCTCTCATGCTTCATACCATTTAGAATTGAGTTGACGGGTTTGTAGTAGTAGTACATTGTGGTGGTAGGGAGCTGAGTCTCTATATACGGCATAGCTGCCGTCTATGCTTGTGAGTGAGAAGACTGCCTTGTAATTGGTTGGTTGTGAGCGTAGAAGCCGTCCCAGAACATCCGGATTTTCTGCTGGAGGAATAGAAGCTCTGCTCTGCGCTGCTCTGTTCATTTCTTCCTTTAGTCGCTATTCCTTTTAAGTCACAGGTCTAAAACTGAACTTTAGTTCAAGACTTGTAACGATTATCGGCTTTTCTCTTCAATTTCTTTCACTCACTCTGCTCATTTTCTCCAGCACTAGCCTTTTACGCTTTACAAAGTGCACGTGCTTTCTCAAACCGCCCTTACCCATTCATCACTCTCCGCTAAGTACAATACAATATACAGACACTTGATACACGTTTCTTAAACTGATCACCGCACCACCTCCACCTGTCAGTCTTAACAAAATACCTTACCCATTCATCACTCTCCGCTAAGTACAATACAATATACAGACACTTGATACACGTTTCTTAAACTGATCACCGCACCACCTCCACCTGTCAGTCTTAACAAATTCTTCTAGTACTTAATTTTCAATTGATCGTTCCTTACTTATTATTATTTTTTAAATTCTACGACAGAGAGAGAGAGAGAGAAAAAAAAGGAATACTGATTGTTGTCTTTTCAGTTGAGGAATCTGTGAGATTGGAAGAATGGAGACGTTTTCTCCAGTGACTTACAGCCAAACCTCTCTAATGACCATCAGTGATTTAATCAATCATCACCACCATCCGCACCAAAGTGGTGTGGTAGAGGCAAAGCTGGGGGTTCCTACTCCTGAAGAATTATTGGAGCAACAAAGACATTTTCGAGATTTTGCCTCGGTCACTGGAACTTCAGCATTTAGACATCATCCGGCAGTGACCAGTCAGCAAGCATCAAAATTGGGTCCACAAAGTGGTGCAGCAATGTACGCAAATCTGTCTTCAATCGTGGCCCAACAACAACAGCAGCACACGTCTGGCGGTGCTCACGGTTTCTCTGGCTCTCAGCAATCAAGATATCACCCGTACGGTACAAGTGGTGGTGGTGGTGTGAGTGCAGCGGGAGCAACGTCATTGGCCAAATTGGCCATAACTCATCCTATTGAGGGGAATGTGTCGAGTGAAGGCGATCGGCGCCTTGATAAAATAAGTCATTGTGACGGGATGAGACTCTCCGTGTCCATCTCGAAGAGTGACGTCCACTCGGACGGAGGAACTTTATCTGATTGCGAGGATTCCAAGTGCGAGCTGGACGTGGGACGGGAGCGTTCATCCTCGAATAGTGGTGGGAGCGATAGTGAGAGCTATATGTCACGCAACGACCGTTATCTCAACAGTCCCAATGGAAAGACCGAGTCAGACGAGAACAACCGACCGTCCGACCTTCACGGCTCCTCTGATGATAAAACAGGAGCCAAAAATTCCAAGAGTTCCTCCTCGAAGAAAAATCGACAAGGAAAGTCCGTTCGCCTGAGTATCAATGCCAGAGAGAGAAGACGAATGCACGACTTGAACGATGCTCTTGACGAACTCCGTAGTGTAAGTGAACCATGAACTTTTTTTTATAACTTCTTGTGTCAACTGAGTGGGATATAAAAACTCCATTGGACACTTTGTACACTGTGTGCTGTCGCTCATTTGTTCTCAACCCACGTGTTTGAAATATTTGATTTTGAAAATTAACATATAAAGGATATGGAAGGCGGAGCTAAGTTAACATAGAAAGGATAGTTGATTCTCCTCTGGATACTCTAATATATCTTGGCCTTGCTAAATAATTCACTATGATTTCTTTAAATTTGCCCCNAAAATAGCCACTCTGCTCCTGGCCAAGAATTACATCTTAATGCAGGCGAACGCTCTAGAAGAATTAAGACGGATCATTGCCTACATGAATCAAACTGCCGGCATCCCCATCCCCACCCCCGCCATCATGTCAGCGTACGAGGCTCAGAATCCCACCACCAGCGGAGGAAACAGCAGTAATTCCTCCTTTCCCAGGCTGAATGGAGCAACTACCTCTCCGATTGTGTCTTCAACGAGTAATGGGGAGAAAATTAGATCACCTCTAGGACTCTCCTATGGTTCGCAACCACAACAGAATCCGGCAAGCTTTAAATGAACCGAACTGTATTAAAGGCTTTAGTTCTGTTGCTAGTTGTGTTAGAGCAGGGGAGTATCTATCTTATTATACATGTAGCACACACAAACACTTAACTACCAACCAATACATTCTACAGGCATACTTGTATTGCTCTACTCATCTAATAACATGTAATATCAACAGTATTATATTGCACAGTGCACGTCTACTAAACTACTAACTACAACTAAGGTATGATATGATAATGTTATGTGACACGTACATATAACACAGTATATAGTAGGTAGGTATGTGTCAGAATGTGTTAATGAGTTTTGTGAATCTGTACGTTTATCTGTTAAAAATAAATATTATTACACTACTAAAACACTACTACCAATTAAATACAATAGCAATGTGCCATAGCGATTAATGAAAACATTGAAAAATGTCAAAATGAAGTGTATTTAGAGCAATAAGAGACAAAGGAGAGAAAGTGTACACTAATCACAAAGGACAGAGACAGATTAATGCAAGGTTTCACACATCTTATATATACATAAATAGTAATGGAATGCGCGGCACTCTGTGGCTATAAATCATTGAAAATGTTGAAATGAGTCTGTCCGCCTGTCTGTCTGTGTCTAATAAATCGGAAATCGTTTGAATGCTGAACAACTTCCTATGATTCACCATGAATGAGTTGACTTATTTATTAGAGTGAGTGAAGGGAGTCGACGAGTTGAGTCGAGTGGAATTCGTGAGGCGAGAACAGAACAACCACCGACCTCATTTGTCAACCAGAATCACATTTCCACATTGTTTTCTCTATGGGCATGCACGTTCACTATGTGCAACGGGGCCCCCAACACAAACAAACAGCTTACCAGTCTACTAAAGTAAATCCATAAAGTATGCAAGTATCAATATCAACATACTGATATCTTCTTTTCTGCAATTGTTCCGAGCAGTAAGCATTGCATGTATTGGTATTACATATTTGTACAGAATACTGCGCTTGTAGAAGAATAATGTGAAGAATAGGAAAAGTTTCCTTGGGAGTACGAAAGAATGAGAAAGAAATAAGCAGGGGATGCATAGGAGCAAAGCATAACGGATGAGATAACGAGAACGGACGAAATTCGGTGCAGAGGAAGAGAGAAGGATACCCGTAAACTGTAAACGTAATCCAATGTCTAGCCAATTCGTTTGAAAGCTCGCCCTGACAAATTGATACAAGTGGGAGTTATATCATCTCCATCATCACTAATACATAGATACTCGTAGTAAGGACGTGAGCGTGCAGTGTGACTGCTCTCCTTACATGTTAGTATTATAAATACAAAAATTCGTTGTTAAGAAAAGCATGCATGTCCATGTGTACAATATTGCAGCACATTGCACTGGTAACTGCATTCGTGCTTGCACTCAAATAGTTCCTTTGCAAGGAAGGAATGATTACAGATTCTCTCTTGGTCTGTTAGTGCTAACATTTATACATTTATCCTCCATATCATAATCATAATCATTTATAGCAATATAAACTTTTCATACTGTGCATTCATTGTATTTATACCATTTTGTAGTGGTACGCAGAAAAAACTATTCTGATCGTGAATCGTAGCAACTCAAAGGGAAGTAGGGGTGGAAAAAAACTGTATTTTCTCGCACTCTTATCAAAAACGTATTAAAATACTAATTTGATGGAATCACAAAAAAAGGAAAAGTAAGCTACCCCATCAGAGTTTCCACGTACAACAGAATGTTAAGAAAAGTATTTTATTCTAAAAAACGACAACAAAAATTTACCTCCTGTGTTGTAAAAATTGCATAAATAGAATTAGCACTTTGAACTTAAAGACAATTGCACTGTCAAAAATTTTAATTTGTAGAAAACAATATTTTTACAAAAAGTAACTACCACACCTTCCATTTAAAAAAAACATTTGAAAGTAATATTAATAAGTTTCGTTATAGATAACTTCCCACCGCTGTTCATAATTGAAGGTGAATTCAAGGCTTCATAATTTCTAATGATTGAGTAGAAATAACATTTGACCTACTGTACTTAAATTTACCCTTCGACAAAGCGAACAGTGGAAAGAAAGCATTTATATTTACGTATCTACAAGGAAATATTTGCAGACTGGAAATACGTTGAAGATGTATAAAAGGGAATTCTTTATGGTTTTGCCATGTGTACAATTTTTTGTCTTTTGTGACTTGACTTCTAGACGTTAGAGAAAGAAATAATGTCTGTAGAGAATACGCTACTCCATTTGCTCGCCAAGTCAAAGGAGAAAAAAGTCGGCAGCTCACACTGATGATAAAAGAAGTTCTTTTGAACTTGTTCTGCAGGAAAGTGCAGTGGAGAGAGTATCTGCTCCGATGACTCGTCTTTTTCCACCAGACTTTATTTTATTTAGAATAGATGATCATTTTCGTTTAGTAGAACTCCTTGGCTACTCTATAAAGGTATACGTGGACAAAAACTAGCATTTCCCTTGTATATCCATATTCTGTGTGTTCTGTTGTACACCCTAGTGGAAAATTCTTTTTTTAAATAAATGGCCCGGGTTTTCCATAGCTGTAAGTGGCAGTAGTCTTGTTGTCGTTCTTTCTTTCCGTGTATCACATGTAGTAGTGGGAAGCGATATCCGTGTCTGTATCACTCTCTTCGAACTACAGTCAAGCAAATTGAATAACACAGTTACTGAAGTAGAAAGAAAGGGTGCTGATCCATCAAAAGGGTTGCTCTCACTTTCCTCACTGCATCCTTCTCTCCATCTTTCTGCGACTCGCTGTCTTTTTTCTTCACTTCAGCTTTCCGTGTTGTTGACTGTGGGCCAACTTGATTTTCGGCTCATCATCGTCCCGCTATGCATCATGTCCATCCATCTATATAACGTGCAATAAAAGTCTGAAGAGACAATTGAATTTTAATGCTGACCTTATAGTGTGGACACGATCGTAATTTATATCTAGATATCCCTATATAAAATGAAATAGGAGTTTATTAGCTAGTATCAACACCATAAACGTATTCACTCTCTAATATGAAGTGTTCGATAATATTTTTGCATTGCTTTTGCTTTTTGAATAGAAAGGGACGGCAGAGAAGGCTTTACTATATAAATAGAGACACAGATACGGCCACTTATTACTATTTGAATAGAAGTTCACTCACACTCCACACATACTGATTTTCATAGGCTCAGCCTTGCACGTATAATGGAAAAGCTAGTTTTGAGTTCAGTCGTGCTTGTGCAAATTGTAATTTAATAAACTGTAATTCAATTAGAGATTTGTCATCGATGCTATTTATTTTTGAGATTGCACACGGAGATGAAGTAGAACTGTGTAGTCATTGTATTCTATTGTATTCCATGTGTGTTTAGGGAGTCAGCGTCTGTGCTCATTCACAATTTTTTTCCAACCAGGTTGCATTTTCTCTCGGGATCGAGTCAGGTGCAGAAGTGAAAATACAGAGATTGAAAGGGTCATCAAGCGGAACATTAACATTGACACTACGGATACAGTAAATGTTATATGCCCACATTTAAACACATACTGCAATTCAAAGAATAAGTCTTACGACCGTACCAACTGAGCATTAATTGTAGATATCCATAATAATAAAATAGACATAGAAATGGCACTCTGTGAATATATTTTGAGAAGCACAGAAAAAGAAATTAAAAAAGAGAAAAAAAATGGAATGAGATCCGTGTGTGTGCGAGTGGAAGGAAGGATGGGTAGAATATTTAAGGATTAAGTAGGAGATACATGAATGAGAATGAGTTCGGGGAGAGTAACTAGTAGTAATAAGTAATGGGGTGAATTCTTCCTTACTACTTATTGTATGCTGAGCTGTAAGGTTCGTCCTAATGCAAAGTACTCGTTGCAAAGTTGCATCTGTATGTTATATAAGGTATGCATGTCGGTTTTATCATCACTCGCCTCGTTTCATATGATATTCCATATAGTAGATCATTTTTTACTTGCTTTACATCCACTTGCCCTTAGCTACTAGAGAAATGTATGCAGACGAAGGTCCGTATGCATATTTTTGTATGCCAGGAGCCAGTCTCGCAGTCTCAAGCCAATGCTGCTCTCGTATTGCCTTTGTTCAAGTGTTTTACGACTCATGACATAACTTTTATCCGTCTTGGACATCTTATTCTTGTTCCAGGAGCGAATCTCTTTATGTGAGCCGCCTTCACACATTATATACCCTGATTCAGGGAAATATTGCCCTCATTGAATTACAAGAGAGAGGAGCAAAGAGGAAAACTTTCGAATGTGAACACTTATTTCTGTTTTATGCACAGTTTTTGAATGTTGACGTTATGTCGTACTTATGCACACACATATTATACTTGGCTCTCTGGCTGTAAATCGTCATCCCTTCTCCCCAAACTCAAAAATTGGGTTAACTTTGAATAGTTTAAATTTTTTTCACTTACAGCCTCTCACAAACTACCCACCATTAGCTTTTATAATACGAGATAAACTATGAAGGCGAAGGAAATCATTCATTTTCATCTGCTCATGTTGCTCTCTAATGCTCTTCTCTATGCAAATGAGCATAAGAATATTTTCCACTCACTTCTTTTACAAGTTGAACCACTGTGCCCATAGTTCTAGCAACTTTTCCATTGTTCCACTGTGAGTTATTATGCATTCATTCCTATGTTGTCTCCGTTACTCAACGTTCTGTGGCCGAAACCGAAAACTTATGTATGTACTATGCTGCATGCTTCTTTATACAGAGAATAGAGCTTAAGTCCTTGTCATGTCATGTGAACAGTGCAATATAGAATGTAAGGGACGGAAGTCGACAAGACAGACTCAAGATATTTTCACTGTTGAGTGATGAGTGAGTCAATTGAGTTGTGGTGGCTTGTAAACTACAATGGTTGTGAGGAAAGAACAATTTCAGGGCTATAATAGGAATAAGTGTCGCATCTCCTCGGGCTCTTTATGACAACTCATCACCACTTGCTATTTTCTTCTGTGAACCTTCCCAAACAACTCATCTCCCCGTCAGCTTCATTCTACTTAACCACATCTTCTCTATATTCTCACTCTAAACAATGTTCACACTAGCATAACCGAGTATTTCTACAAGAAGAAATGTTATATGTCCAAGACGCGTCTTCTTGATTCACCCATTTAGTTATTTCATTGCATTCAAAGCAAACCAGTCAAGCAGGCATTTTCTCTCGCGCCCACAAACATTCTTCATCATAAATTCTCGCACTTATTCTTCGTCGTCTCTTCGTTGCCGAACAATAACCAGTGGCTGGTTGTTATGCGTTCGATCGAATTCTCTATAGAGAGGTTCGTGAGGTTGGTAGCGCACTTAAAGAATTTGCCCACTTTTACGAGAAAGCCGTCAGTTCTTTTACCTCTTCCATCATTGTCACTCAATAACTTGGAACACGTCCCAACGGGAATGCCAATCTCCAGACACAAATAGATTCGATTCTCCTCCGCCGAGATTTCATCTTCTCATTTCTCCCATCTACGCTTTTGCTTTCTTCAATTTCATATTTGCCCTTCAGTGCCACTTTTTTTCCCTCAATTGCCTCTATCACCGCCACCGCCGCCATTCCCCGAATTGATACAGACACAAACATTGTCATGTCGGAGTCACTGTATGTAAATGTATCAAACAACTTTTCATCTTCTAAAGCAATTTCTTATTTATCATTGACACTGTGTGCCACTATACTATCGTGTTTTGTTTACCTGAGCATAGCACCTGCTATTAACACAACACACTTACAGTACAAAAAAGATTCAAAGTTAAAAATTCCTGCTTATAACCATTCTAGTATAAAAAAAATCGTTCTCATTGTATTTGCATAGCGAATGAATACCGGATCGTAATTGAGTATTTATCTAGATTTGTAATGGGAAGTAGGAAAACCGACGATTATTTTGCCAGCGCCAGCATCAAAAGAACAAAATGATGAATTAGCAAGGAGGGGCTCCAAAGTGTCAGCACGTCATGAGGGAAAATGTTCTCTGCTCCACCAGCCATCCACGCATCGTAGTAGCAGCATCCAAATCTAATACAGTTATTTATGCAAATATCTACGTAAGTAATAGGTTTGGAAGGGTTTCCATTTAGTCACAGTCTACATAGCTATAAAGGCCAGAGAGGAAAAGAACGGCGGAAGCTGCACTGATATGACGTGACTGGCTCCACTGGATGGATCGAGGGAGAAAGAGAGAAGCGTGAACAAGGGTAGTATTTACACTCGTTGTCTGACATGTCAGTCTGATGTTGTTAACTCAATCGCACAGACCTACACAAATGTATAGCCCCATCCACGCATCCACTATATGGGCATAAACGATGTAAGTAAAGACGGGCATCATCAATGAATAACAAATTAGGCGTGTAGAAACTCTCTCTCTCTCTCTTTCTTTCTGTGTGTAACTAGACCAGAGAGTCAAGTCAACTCAAGTCAATGAGACACACATTTTACTTCAAACACAAATTCTCCCACCAACAGATAGTGGGTGTAGGAAAGAGTGCACTCTCACTACGTACCTCATACACATAGACATACATACATACATATAGGTACATATACAGAGACACGGTTGAGTTTAGTTCGACTGTGACTTTAGTCGACGGCCGGAAATGATGGAACGATACGGAAGGAAAGAATCTCTTTGCTCAGCGTGTCATAATAAAGATGATGAATACGAAAGGGCTCTCGGTTTGAGGGTGCATAATAAAGCCATTTCATATTCCTTTTGGAGCACAAACGACCGACAAGTCACCGCATTTTCCTCCCAATGAAGTTACCTAATCTCTTGCTTTCACTTCTTATCGCGCTAACCCAACCAAATACTTTCCACCGAATTTCCAAAGCTTCCACTCACTTCTTCCCACACTACCCCAGTAATCTTAAGGGTAAGCACATAAGTACTGTAGTAAATATATTTACTGATGGCACGTCCTCGCTTCTACTTCTGTATTCAAAAATACCAGTCTGCACAACACAGACGCATACCTCGACAATATCTGTCAAAAAAGCAAATATACATACAAATACCGAGAACATTAGCCAGTAATTTGTTGCCAGTTGAAAAAAATTATTAGCATCCAACTTTGAAAATCTTTCTAATAAATAAGTAAGTAATAAAAATTCATCCATACATATATGGAACATTATTATCATTGACCAGTAATTTGTTGCCAGTTGAAAAAAATTATTAGCATCCAACTTTGAAAATCTTTCTAATAAATAAGTAAGTAATAAAAATTCATCCATACATATATGGAACATTATTATCGTGGGAGCGAGTGTATAAATAAATACGAGGTGCTCATACCGTTGGGTCACACAGTCACGGTGAAAAACCCGCGTACACCAATCCCACTTCTTGAGAGTAATCTCATTAGCATAAAAGTTTGTTGGAAAACATTGTGTGCCCTGCTGTCTGTATGATGTACAGTTAATTTAGTCACTCCACCACCGCAAGTCGTACAGTTTAAGTCGTTTGGGTTCATTTCAACATTCAAGAGAGCAGCTCGAGATAAGAACTTGAGTCAACAACACAGAAGCTGAGAGGAAGGAAGTGTGGGAGCAAGAATGTGCAGAAAGGAATGCTTAGCAAATGAGGTAATCTCATTTAGTACGATTCGTTTGCTTGGATAGGCTAATAAGTATTAATATCTTGCTTTTCTCTGTGTCTTTCTCTGGGGGCGGGCGACATTCGACCAACAATGTAAAAGTCGTATGGCTTTGCTTCTGTGCGCTCTTTAAACTAAACGTATTTGTTCTACATGATGCTTACTATTCTAGCTGGAGAGCACCGGGGCCTTTTCCTCGCATTAGAAAATAAAACAATATTATAAACGTTCAGAAGGGTATACTACGTGAATAGTAGATCTCTATAATATATTTGCACTAAATATGTCTGTTAGTCAGGTTGCCACTTCTGAATGCCGAGGGGTGACATTAATTCTATTCTGTCGTTTAGCTCTGTCTCTGTGCGAGAACGTGTGTACCTACATATCTATCTGTTTGGAGTGTGGGACACATTCTGTTCAGTGGCTGCTAATAGTTCCGTTGTAAGTATATATCCTCGTGCTTATGTGTGTTCAGCGAGTGCGAGTGCTGCACCAAGATTTCTTCCCTATTACTCTTAATTAAGAGAACAAATCATAGGCTTTCGACTGGAACCACGATCAAATCCACTTACAAGACTACTTTCTCTTCTCTGTATTAATCTATTATCTTAATAGCCAGAAGGGAACTTGAAAAGATTTTGCTGCATAAATCATTGCGACGCGTTACAATGATAAAATCGGTTTTGTTTTCACTGCGCTTCCATTTAAAACTCATAGGACTATTACCTCCGCTCTCTACTACTAGGCAAATACTACTGTGACAATTCTTATATTTGTACGTATTACGTATTTAGTAAGGGCTGAGGAGTACTGAACTGAATCAAAGCAAATGTACGAAGCGGAAGGAATAGGGAATATAGAGGTATGTATGCAGAATGTGGAATAAATTCTATTTTCCAGAGTATACAAAGGGACAGATCACATTGAGAGCGAGGAGCGACAACAAATACTACTACTAGTAATAAAACTAATAGCGTCTGCTATCAACATCATGACTTCACTTTGACTTTGGGCTTAAATTACATTGAACACGCACTCACATATGTATTAAATTCTGCTCACTTGAGCTCGTATGGCCGGCGAATGTAATAAACATTTAAGGACGGCGAGACGCTAAAGCCAACTTGGATCCCATTCCAATTCTATTTGCAGTTTATTGTATTTTTGTTAAAAGCGCTCATATTTTCTAAGACCATTAACAATGTTTCTTGCATAGGAAATTTCTACGTTGGCCATTGTTGTTGGTGGAGAAATTTTTTACAGCTCATCATTCTCCAATATTTTTCTATTTAGAACAGATGGCTAAGTGCATCTCCTCGGCTCTGTTTGGCTTGAACAGCGAACCGCATCCTTTAGTCAAGAAGTAGCAGCAGGTCGTAGTATTATAATTTACAGATTTGTTCTATTGGGTAAGGCTTTAGGGACGCAAATGGAATTGAAGGGATTTTGTTGGGTTCTGAGGGTAACCTTGTGTTATAATGACTAATGCCAATCAGTTTCTATTTTGATTCTCTAACTGCAAGGGCCCATATGTCCAATGTGATTCTGCTTTGCAGTGTATTACGTAAATATTGGATGGAGCACTTGCTAGTGGTCTGCTTTGGTCTTCATTTGTATTTTTGAGTGAAATCTCTTTTGCTTGCACAAGTGCTGAATGAATGAATGAGTGATATATAGGTGGGCAGACATAGTCAGTGTGTTTTCACTTTTACCCTCTCACTCTCCTCTATTCAATTGAAACGTTTAGCATTCAATGCTTTTCATTTATATTCCGGCACAACATAATATACAATTGTGTACACCATATATATTATATAATATACATACAAGACATAAGGACGTTTTTCTGTATATTTGTCTTTTCAGAGTTCATTCAGCAGATAAAACAACATAGCCAATACATATAAACTTACCCGCACTGTCCATATGTTCCACCCTTCCACCTGCTACCCTACTAACTACTGTTTCATTTTTCAACGTGATAAAAATTCACCCAGCCTTCCTACCAGCTTCAATTATCGCCCAATTTGAAATGCAAATAGTATTACGATTAACAGTTTCGTGGTGGTGCATCGAGGTCTTTTATAAAGTGGTTTTGTCAGTTTATTTTTAGACACACTTATCCATTCATATTTAAACGAAACTAAATTCTAAAAAAAAATCAATCTTCATCTGACTTATTTTTTCAGCTAGTTGAAATTGTGGTTAGTGAAATATTATTAAATACATATGAGTTTCTCCTTTTACGCAATGCATACTGGAAAATGTAGGTAGAAGTCCCAACATTAGAAACTCCTAATTGAAGCTGTTCCATCTGCCGCATCCTTTCCAGGAGATCAGGTGCAAGAAAATATTTGACTGTGGTGTTGGTAAGCAAGAGGGCATTCATTGGACTTAGGAAAACTGTTTGGGTTTGTTGGACAAAAAATATCTTGGCTCGTAGAAACACGTACACAGTCGAGAGATACACATGTGCAGGTAGTAAATACATACAGAGCCATATAAGAAATGCGTGTATAGTCATTCCATGTGTATTCACACACAATGTGTATAGTCCATGGCATATTTCTCTCGATAACAGTGTGGATAGAACCTGCTGGATATTTCTTTCGCTACATGGGATATATAGGTACACGGTACACTTATTGGGTAGTGTGCACGTACTTACTTACCAATACCAGTTATGCAATTCATTGTGATACGTAAGTAAATTCTTGATAGCAGACACTCGTTCTTTGTCAGAGCTATAGAAAATCAACGTTTCCCTCTGTAGAAGAAGCTGAAGAAGAGGAAGATGAGCGTCAAGTCTTTACGCTCGTCTCTTCTCTCGTAGACTACTTAATATAATAATAATAGGCATGTCTTATAGTTATCCACGGACCGTCCTGCGGACTGACAAAAAACCATAAAGAGTAAAGTCATCCCATCATCGCATTCCTTCTGCTGGCAACCTATCCATGTGTGTGTCTAGTATGTGCACTGTGTGCACTACAATACACAATATCATTCGTCGACTTTCTATTTCTCTCTAACTAAGAGCGTAGAACAGCACGGCAGATAGCGATAAGCCAAGTGGTTCCCTTTTCTAACTTCTCTCTTGCACTGATCTTCCATCACGTCCAACTCCATCCACCAAACTGGTTACATACTTCACCTGTAAGTCTTTTCCTTTACATACATACATTACCTTCCTTACATTTAACTTGCTATTCTGGCGTATGTAAATAAATAGTGAAGTGAGTGAGTGAGTGCTGCAAACGGAACTTTCTAAACACCCAATTTCTATAGTATGAATTTATTTATTCGTATCTGCCGTACAAGACACGACATATGAAAGCTGGCTCGTTAAACGCTTTATTAAGTGGTAAGTAAGGATATGATTGAACAAGTGTTGTGAATATTTTACTGAACAAACAGTTATTGGATTCTGTGTAAAAGAGCTGTGGAAATATTTGACTTCTTCAATGCATACAATTAAGCGCATTTACAATGACACTCTTTTATTATCTGCATTAGTGCTTATTGACAAAACTTTCGTGCTCCGTGTGCGATGTCGTGGACATAAGGTGGAATTTTTGCGATTTAGGAGCGCACCTACTGAGACTACACAATAATAAAATGTTTTGTCTACCTTTTGCAGACGTACAAATGATTGTGACAGGTGTTTAGATTTAAATTGCTGTAATTTAAAGCAATTGTATAGTAATATTTGTATTTCTAACTGTACACTAAAATCATGAGCTTACAAATTCGATGCCACAAAGTCTGCCGTAGCAATTTAACTTTTCAGTAGTAAAAATCTATTAATTATATTTTGCTTGATTGTATTTTCTTTTGTATTGTTATTTATTACTCTGCTAGCTGTGTGAATTCATTTCAGTTTGGAATGGAGTGGACAAAAAGAAATATTTAATTTCAATCTGTGTTGGTAGTAATAAAAAAAAACTTTTTTCTCTCATTACCCACGGTGGAAGGTGAAAAGGAATATCCTACTGTTGACTCGTATTGTAATCGTCCGAACAATCTTTATTCAGTCAAACGGATGGTCACGTATACTCGTACTTATGTTTGTAGTTGATATGTAGTACTTACAGAGAATACGATGGAATAAATTGCTGCATCTCTATTTCATTGAATTGAATAGATTAGATGAGTTTATATTATTATGTCTAGTCCCGTGGATTATTAGAGTCTAGAAACGGCTGCTCATTTCCCTCTCGTATCAAAGTTGCAATAATAAGAAGAACTTGTGAGATGAAGTATGACTGGCTGGTTGCATGAGATTGATGGATGAATAGACGTGTACACTTTTTACACCTTAGGTAGGCAAACATTAATGTGGATTGGCTGACTGACTGACTGTAAGATTCACAGATGGATGCAGAGGATACAAGGTGCATTGTTATTGCAGAGAAAGAGGAATGCATTGAAAACCCAGCTGGGGATCATCATACCTTTACAAACTGTCACTTGAATCAAGCTGAAAGAATCTCAAGACCATCTCTCTCTCTCGCTCTCGCTCTCTCAGATTTAGAAAATGATGTTCTTTCTTTCAGATGTCAGTTTCAAGAAGAAAAGGGTCACAAGGCTAAAGGTAGAGAAGAAGAACGCGCCTAAGCTCTGCGCACTATAGACAGTCTGTATGCAAAGCTAAGCCAATCCAATCTTATCGCAAGTACTGAATAGCTTGAAGAAGAGATTTGGGAAAGAAGAGATTTACAAACACTACTTCACCCCATTTTATATAAGACAGGACTTAGGAACAGCCGTGGAGGACAGGACAGGATCGAAGATTTAGATATTCCCCCTTAAAGGGACATAGGATGACTGTAGTAATGCTTCCTGACACAATATTTTAATATTTTATCTATGTCTATGAGTTCTTACTACCCGAGACAGTTGAGCAGGACACAAATAAATACTTAACTTCGTCTTGAACATTTTTCTACAGATGACATAGTGCGCAGGAGGGAGTTGAAAAATGTGCTGCTTACCGTTCCACTAGATATACATATCAATGCTTTACCCTTAGCATGTACTTAAAGTGAATGTGAAATATTAAAATGGGAACAAGTAACATGCTTCTGCCTATACGTTACTACTTTGACAGAATTTTGTGTCTGTGCAGTGGAAAAGTTGCAGTGTATGTACTCATGGGGAAGGCCGAACGATTTGTATGTGTGTAGTAGTTGTCGGCTATTACTGCATGGTGCACGGCATCAAAGTATCATCTGCAAAGCGGTCTGCACAACAAGTCCGCCAGAGTACAACCCACGTTGCGTGCAAGTTGAGTACTCTTACAACAGACTCTTGTGTAATATCTAAGTAAATTGTACTGTTCGTGATCAGATACAAGTGGTAAGCATGCATTGGGGAAGTCGAGTAGCATAAAATTATAGGCTTGCATACTCAGATGTTAAAGTTTCTATGTACTGTTCGTGATCAGATACAAGTGGTAAGCATGCATTGGGGAAGTCGAGTAGCATAAAATTATAGGCTTGCATACTCAGATGTTAAAATTTCTTCTGGTGGTGTCTTACACTTGAGTTTTACATTTTGTACGTTGTGCTCACTCACCTTCTGATGTTGGCATCACGCCTTCCATATCTCCAGTTCTGCTTTCTTCGATTATCATATCGGCTGCCAAGCCACCATTCTGACGTTTATGTACTAGGTGGGCTTGCATGGATGAAGAATTATTGGAATTTGGTCATCAGGACAGTAATTGAGAATATGAGATTTTTAACAGACACTGTTCCACCATAAGGCAAAGAAATGAAAATAAATGCTAGACCATAGAAATATGTGGGGAAAAGAGAGAAGGATGTGTGTGCACAGGTATTTGTATTTGTAACTCACGTGTTGAAATTATACATATTATTATTTGTGTGTACTGAGAAATGCTAAGGCGAGTCAAGGAGCTCACTCACATCTGAGTGAGTTGAGAAATTAGAATCCCCAAAGGGCAGTAAGTGAGTGCTCCACGTTGTTGATTTATTTCGACGGTCATTTTTGGCGTGGCTCACATATTCCTTGCTGTGGATTAAAAATGTTTATTTCATCCTACAGATGTAAAAGTCCCGGACTGGCTCTCCGATTGCTCTCTTCTACTAATGTGCTATACACTGAAAGGTGGAAACGAACTCACAAACATAATAATGATACACAATTCTATTCTAAACCCGGTCGAGTGTAAAGTGTAGAGCAGTTTGTTAACTGGTGATGAAGGAAAGGGTCGACCCTCAACATTCCAACTGTTTCCAATTCCACCAGTCCACATAAATGCATTCTTCAAATCCTCCTAATAAGATTCCTTTCATTTTGCCATCCATTCTTTAAATAAAATAAAATACAAGATCTGAATCGTCGTGGCTGGACTGTCTCTTGACTGCTTTTACCCCTGGCTCATTTAATTTTACTTTTACCCCTAATTTCACTGAATTTACACCCTACAATTGGACACTAGGCTCCTACCTATTCTCCATACCATTACTGATTTTATTGCTATGAGCCATGCAGGTGTTGCTATGCATTTACATCCGTCCTCGTCCACCTTTACATAACTGAACGTAAGAATAAAAAGAAAAGTCTTCTGGGAGGATCGTTTTTTTGTCCCTTGATTCCAGTGCCACCATCAACATCGGTCCTCTCAGCATTACCATGGCCATTACACATTTTATATGGTTGTGATGCTCAATTTTGATATCCTTACAGGCACGCATACATACACAAATGTATGTAACCACTGTAACTCTGTTCCTTCCCAAAAGTTCAGGATGGGACACCGTGCTGCTTCTAGTCTCAAGTCTTAAGTTACTCCTCACATTCTTACCTTAGAATTCGTAGGGTTTGTAATTCCACGTCTTCCTCTCCTACACGTATTTGTCATTCATTTCATTAGAGATGGGAGACTGCGTGGATGCTGCAGAGACGGTTATACTTACATACTGCGCAGTCAGCAACGTTTAACCAAGACAATTCTTTATTATTAAGCTGGATAGGATACATACATGCCGCTGTGACTGACTGCATACTTTATGGTGACACTAAAGAATCATATCCAGCTCCCCAGCATTGAGAGTGAAAATTCATACATCATAATAGTCCTCGCACCTTCGCTTAATTACATACATTGTATTGCATAATATAACATAAAGGGTAAAATACATTATGTACTAGATTTCAAAGTGTCCATCTTCCAATCGTGAAGAAGGGGACAAGGTAAAAAAATATTTCACCAGCATAAAGAACCTAATAGGCAATTTATTAACTAACCTATTGTAATAAGTTTTGTGTAAGGAATGTGTTCTAGTATCTTATGGTAAAATGTAATAGTGCTGCTGGCACTATTACGTATAAGTAAAGTTAGCTGCTCACCCCTTTATACATTTATTAGTAATCTAGTCTTTGACTTGACTCACCTTTAGTCGTTGTCCATGGATATTTGCCTGCGAGCTGACTCAACGACTATAGTTCAAAGGTTATTCGACGTCTTCGGAGGATTACAGTGTTCTTGAAATACATGAAGGATTGCTTTTCAATGACCACCTACAGCTTCATGGGGATAGTAATCCGTTGGTCCTGTGGCTGTGATTCTTGCGAGTCCATGAGCAGCTTACATACAATTAGCCGTCACATCACCATCAGTCATTTTTGTTGGAGCAAGACAGGCCTGCTTCAATGAATGTAACACAATGATATCTAATAATACATCTACACAGATACTGAACTGAGCAGCTTTATGTAGTTACAACATCCTCTATAAAACATGTCTGAGAAGAAGAAGAAGAAATCGTCGGATTAATCTGCTAACTGAGTGAGTATTACTGAGTAAGTACCAAACTTAAAGCACACAGCTTATCTGACTGATAGTAAGTATTATTATAAGTCCCTCTTCTTTACATATGGAATTATGTATTAGTATATACGTACATAGTTATGCTGAGGTAGTAGTAGTAGGTGAACTGACTAATAGATTACTACTAAAAGTTGTACGTATCTGTATATACGTAGTAAATATGTGTAACTGAACTCGTGTGTCGTTCGGCAGGAAGAAAAACATCATGGACAGGTTCGAAAAGTGTATTCACTTGAAGAGGATTATGTGTGATGTGATGTAATGCGTATATAGGTACGTTAAGTGTACATATACGGGGCAGCATATTGTAAGCGAGCGACCATTTCTCTACAGTGAGATTCATGTGTACGTACAGTGTGTAAAAAGTAAAATTTTATAAGGTCAATAGTTGGTGGTATGACTTTTCTGACAGATTGGTAGTCAGTCTCTTTATTCTTCTGTCTGAAAGCGTGAAAGGATGGTTTGTAATGGTCGGAGAGAGAAATAGTTGTCATAAAATGAATTGACAGAGCCTTCACATATCCCCAACAGCACAATGACCAACAATAAGTGGTTTGCTTATTCTATATTCTCACAGACTCCCTTTAATTACTTTACGATGCTTAAAACCAGAATTGCCTCCAGATTATCTCCACCACCACTCTTCAACAGAATAGAGTTAAATCTTGTCTTGTCTACAGTCTAGACTAAGCACGACACGACTCAACCGACTCTCTATATACTCTTATATCATCCTATATACCATCTATATATATATACTATATACTACACACAAATAAAAGTTACAGCAGCAGCAAAACAACTAACTCAGCTATCAAACAGCAGTCAAATGAAGAAACTCGAGAGCACAAATTGTATGGCAATTTATTCAAATGCGTCGGCAATACCATCGTCTAATCTAATCAGAGAAGAAAGCAATAAAACGAATCCTCATTCCATTCCAAACTTTTAACAATTGCATGTATTTGGCACTAAAACCATGAATTTTCCGTATACATCCAACAAGACATCATCAAAACAACTTCACTACAACAAAACATCATTCACATTCATATCGAATAATAATATTTTACTACGTGGATAGTAGATATATAGATAAGACAAGATCATAATGCATATATACTATACAATGTAGTAGTAGTGAGTAGTGAGTGTAATAACTATTTCTATCGTTCTACAGTGTTTCTAAGTACATATGGTATTTTTCTCGAAAACATTTCTCCTTTTAGTAAAACTACTACGCGTGTATATATTATATTGTCGTATAATGTCACGTTATAATAATATAATAACTAGTATAATCTAGTATTAAGTACTTTGCTGTGTGTGTACTATTAAATAGCCGCGCTGCCCAACAATGCGTAATAAGTTTCCGTTCCAAATCTTTCTTTCAACACAGAGTATAGTATTATACATAGATCGTGTTCTGGTGCTGTTTTGTTATTCTGGCTAGGAATGCGATTGTAGCTCATTGTCCATAGCTCTCTCTCTCTCACTCTCTACCTATATATCTATGTATACCCGTGATGTAATGCTAACTTACAAAGGTATGTGGTATAACTCGCTCCTAGTAGATATCATATAGATGTACAGTCACATGTGCACACTCTGGGAAGTTTTTACAGTATTTTCGTCTTTGAAGTGGATGAAGACTGGTTACAACTACAAGGTATTTTCTCTCAGAGGCAGATATTGGCTATAAAGTGTCAATCTCGGCACTAGTGTACTGCTTTATGTATTGAAACTGCGTAATGGTGTCTGAATGTATGTGTGCTGAGCTGTGTGCAATTTTCTACACTATAAATTACTTGGCCAATTCGAATTCATTTTTCTAACTACTATTATATTTACTACGGCAATATATTTTGCTCGATTTTTTATCTTCTAGCTAACAATAGGAGTTTAGGATTAGACGTTTATTTAATATCTGTACATGGTAGTGCACTAACAATGAGGTGAATTGTTGCAGAGAGTCTAATAACTGAGGTGATTACGTTTCTGAAGGAACTAGAGGTTTCAGTTCTGTGAGTTGAGCTTGTTGTCCCATCCCAGTCAAAACCATGTGAATTTTAATATCTACGTTCTGTGTTAACACTCGTAACTAATTAAACACGTGTAGGTACTATATCTAGTACTATTACATTTACATGATACCATTTAACTAACTAATTATTAATTGGGAATTACTATACGGAATTTACTGTAAAACAAAATTAAAATAATATTAATTGTAAGTACGTATTACTATTAGTAATAATAATTAAACGACAATTTCTAAATCCTTATAACACACGTCAGAGTCATCGTTAGTAAAAGTACTATGGCGAGGACAGTCTGCATGAGCACACATTTCCACATGATGAGATATCACACTGTGAGGTAACACTGGGTGCTGCTTTTGCTTGGGTGGAGGTTGAAATGATGGAGTTATCGATATAACCTCATGATGGGATTGCGGGGATTGGCCTCGTCCCACGGGCCCCTGTCTCCTTCCAATCTTTCTCTGATTCTGACTGACTGTCCCAATGACTTCCCGTCCGACGCTCGCTGACCTCACCTGCCGATTCTGGGTCATCATCGTTTTCGACCTGTTCACTTTCTTAGCTGCCCTGGTTTTCTGGTGATGATAATGCCGGAGCCTTGCCTGACTCGTGAGCAGCCACGTTCTCACATACTCAAGGCTAGTGAACTCTTTAGGAAAGCGACTCTGTGGCATCATTGTGGATGTGGTCCACATGGAGAGATTCGGTTGGGACTGGTGGGGCCAGGTGGTGTACGTGGCCGTGGACAGATGCGACGACATGGATATCTGATCATCTCCTTGAAGATTCCACGTCATTTCCGTCTCGGACGGGTAGTCAGTACTATCGGAATGAATAACATTTGGCATCACAGAGACGATCGAGGGAATCGGAGGCACTCGACAATTCGTTATGTACGAGCTGGATGAATGATGATGATGATATCTTGACTTGTCTTTGGATTCTATAGAATGTTGCACTGGGACTTGGTCTTCCTCTAGACAATTAGTCAGCAGAGGATCGTGATTCTGTAGACACTTGGCACATAGAACTTTGAGTTTATTGTTTGCGTGGAAGATTGACGGCAGAAGGGAGTGCAGTCGTGTTTCGTCTTTGCTCTCACACGTTCGTCTGCTGCCGTGTGACGGCTCACCCTCACAAATTAAAATCCCATAGGAGTCTTCCATTAGTTTGTCATACAGATCCGTTCCCACTTCACCAGAACAGGGGGCCCTCTCCACTTGGCACAAACACCTGCTCACAGTTTTAGAGTCGGGCACTTTGTGATGCTTCGGATAGTTCATGATGACTCGAGAAGCTTTACGAATCTCGACCGGAGTTGACGTTCGGATTTTTCGTAGACTACTGAACGAGGTGAAACTTGTTGCGGGGGAAGCAGGTTTTCTCTTGTTGGCATTGTTTCGTGTGGTGGCGGGACTGACACCTTTGTTCGAGTTGGTGGCACTGACACTTCCTGAGCGATGACTCAATTTCCGCAGCTCACCTGTCACCGTGGAATTCCCATTCGTCTTAGTGGGATAGTAGAATACGAAATGTGGGTTATCAATATCCATGTCATTATCCATGACCATGTCATTGTCATGGTCAGTTGGGTTATTGGCGGACTCGAGCAGAGTGTTCGTATTGCGACTGTTAGAGGAGCCGTTACTATCATTACAGCACGTGTCAGGTACCCAGGTGGTCGCAGGAACGAGGGGACTTTGTATCAGAGTGGGGACAGAGGCCCCAGGCGCGGCGGGGGGCGACGCCCTGTACACCAACACTTCAGGCGGTACTGACATCCCTTTCATCAAATTCTTTCGTCTCTGCGAAACAGACAAAAAAAAGTTATCGTCCGATGCAACTACACACACACACAGACTACAATGCATTATGTAATGCACGACTAGATGTACTACAAGAGTACAATGTATGCCTAACTACAAAGTTATTGTTAGTTATATAATAGCAATTTACGCGGCTGCATTCCGCTCAAGTCATCCATGTGAAAGTAATGTAAGATGTATCCGGAGAACAGAGCTCGCTTCACTCCACTCATTTACTGTGTAATACGAACAGAGTCGACACTTGAGAGTCTCTCGAACAAGTACCCTCACCTTCAGATACATCTGTACTGTACTCACAACACCAGACTTCATAATCACCAACCGGGCCACAAAAATAATAAAAACTACTCGAGAGATATGCAGCAGCGGATCTGGTAAGTATCTGAGAAGATCGTACACATAGTGCACTGCATGCTTTCAGTGTGATGCATATAGTGTGATGGATAGAGAGTACAGCCCTTAGGACTATTGACAAAGAGTCGTTTACTCACAGTACGCTACAATAATTGCCTGTGTAGGCATGTTTCCGTAAATGACTTTTGAGAAATGTAGCTTTTATGCTTAGAATATAATTGCACGCAAGCGAGCTTGGCTGTAACTGATTGTGAGCTGTGCTCGTCAGTAAGTAGCAAAGTATTGTCAGGGGTGGTGGTGGTGGTTGTAGAGCTCAGAGAGAAACGTGAAAGGAGAATAAAATATTTTTTCAGGAAACAGAGAAAGAGATGAGCACCCATAAGGGAACAGATAAAAGAAAGAGCTCATTGAATACACGGAATAGAATTCCTTCAATTTGGGGGAAAAAAACAAGGTAGGAGGTTCAGCCTAATGGTAGAGCCAATTTGTCAAAAAGATGAACTCACCTTCTCCCCGTTTGCTCCACTGGCTGTGGCCCTGGCCTTCGTCATCAGGACTTCACTAATGTTTGTATAATTGTTGGCTACAATGAACGGCTTTCCTATCCGCAGATCCCAAGAGCAATTCTTGTTCTGGTTGGCTGCTGAGGTATTCAATGCACCGATCCTCTCGATTGACATCCCATCATTCTCATGGTTGACTTTATGGCTTTGCTCTGACTCATTTTTTTCAGATGGATCAATGACCGGCACTGACTGAGTCTGCTGACTCTTGTCTTTCTTCTTGGAATGCATTGGACGCAGGGAGCAGCACAGAGACGTGTTCGTAGCATTGTTAGTATTATCGATGAAATTCAACGAGAAGCACAACAGAAGGCCAAGGAAGAGACAGGTCCCACTTGTAATCGTGACAAAAAATTCGGGCTGATCGTACCAGTGATACATTATCATGGCTCCATTCTCACCTACCACCAGTAAAACCGGAAGCAACCAACTGCACACATTCGTGCTCCCAACCAGATCCAAGCTCACGTCCCAAAACAACACATAGACAAAACGTGTCACTCGAGTTACAAATTTATTCCTGATGTTCCTCTCTGTTGTCAAGTTGCACTCACCGTCTGCTTCTACCGCCGAAGAAGAAGACTTGCTGTACATTCTTTCAGTGACAGTGATCCACGTGAACGAGAGGATAAAGTGAGCGACCACTGCCAGACTTGTCCAATAGTTCAGGTGAACAATGACAATTCCGACTACGATCAAACGGCAACAAATTAGCATCACACGACCTACTACACTCAACTCGACTTTTAGCACTTTGAACCATATGGCAGTGGTGGTGCACTTTGTAGAGTGCGTGTTGTTAATTTCTACAACAGGAGTTTTCCCTTCCTTCTCCTCCCTTCGCTTTATGTACGATGAAATGGTTAAAGCTGCTGTTACGCTCAGCATCTCAGCCACCACCAGACAAAACGTGACACTGGAACAATTCTGTGAAAAAATACATTAATAGATGTTTAATGCACTTTTCATTATTACTTACTCTCGCACATTTCTAAGTATTTCTCAAGAAGTTGAGTAAATAGCAGGTTTCCAGTCACGCACTCTTTTACCAAGTAAGTATACAGAGTCTCTTTGTTTACCTCAGTGATGAGCCATGCCAAATGAATGGAGGTTAATGGCAGCGATTGAATATATGTTTGGAAGATCCGTAGTGTAACGAATTCCGCCTGATCCGCATGATCGTATGCAAATGCCAGTTTAAGGTAGCGCCACAGCAAACCTGAATGTTTAACAATAATAAGTAAATGAACATGAGTTAAAGTTGTTTATGAGAGATTGTAAAGAGAGAGAGAGAGAGAGAGTCGAGCAATTCTTACTATTTACTACTGTCTGCCAGAGAAAGATGCCCTCATCATCAACAACAACTCTTAATAAATAATTCTAATAGTAATAGACTAGCATTAACAATAATCCAAGTGAGAGAATGCAACTACTCGTTCACGAGAAGAGATGCTATCCAGCATCCTAGCTAACAACCTGACATAAATAAAGAATCTGATAGCAAACGGGTGTTCTCTCTCCTCTCTCTCTCTCATTGTGCTTCGTGTTAGATTGTATGAATGATTGTCTACAGGGATCCTGTTGGTTTTCTACTCCTCCATCCTCATAACAACATACGCATTGTATTTTCAATATATTCTTATAATTCTCCAAAGTCTGACAATAAACTACCAACTGAACTCACGATCATCCGTCCACAACAACCCAGTAGTCAATACTAACCGCAAGTCATATACTAAATGCTACATATATGCTACTCCACGCATAAGACTGGCAAAAACATTCAATCGTTTAGTTTTGATTTGAAAGGGCGAGTACAATTTTTTATCGTCTGTAATGATGTTGACTTTATTTATAGACCAATTAGGTAGCGCTGCTTAACAAGCTGTGATGGCCCATTCCAGATAATGTTTCGTGAAATATTGGGAAAGCTTTTTCACAACCAACTGGTTTTTAGCGCCCTGCCATCCTCTCTCTCTCTTCTTCAACTTCGGAACAAGATTATAGGTATGAGCGTAGACAAATGACTCGAAGATGAGATGAGAGAAACAAGACCGAGAGGAAGAGTTGCTTTTACTTTCTTGTCATAATCACCGCAATCATCCTTCCAATCACCTCATAGGAACGAACGAACGTACAGCGAGCGCTATGCCCCATTCCTATATACTCGTGCCCATCTCACACACGGCTTATCTGTACCGACATGTTTCCTCTTCATAGTTTAACTTACAAAGGTCGGACATTTCTGAATCTACACCACATGGTTAATACGCAAACAGCACTTGTTTCATTTCAAGTCCTTACTGGCTTATATAAACTTATATTACTATGTAATATACTAACAGCTACTATCTTACACTTTAGTGCATTGGATTAGTGCCATGCTCTCAGTCTTTCTACTAAAAGTCTTTATCGTGTGTGGGAGTCAACTAAGCCGTTCCTTTATTCGGACCTGCTAACTATATGAGTAAAGATATTTAATCCTCAAAGTCAAGTACTGTACTGTACCTACCTACCCACCTACCTACCTGCTTATACAAAGAAAGAAAACTACGAAATTAAGGTTCATCTTCGCCTTAATGCTACCAACAATAAAATACAGTGTAACACATTAGACAGACGACGTAACAATATCTTGTGTCCATTCCATCCCACTCTACCCCACCTTCTTCAACTTCAACTACATTCATCCGTATTATTTCATTTCTATCACTGTCTCACTCAATCCGCTTTTCCTTTTTGTATTACGTGTCTCTGTGTGTGTAAGTAAAGTACCTAATGTACTACTGCGTATTTTACGTGGTCCGCTGCGCGAAACCTACCTACCTTTTAATCATTATACTTAAAATATGTGTATGCTCCTGACAACATACATAATAGAATAGAATAGGCAGCGTGGACTGTGACTGTGAGTAGTAGCACAGAGTGGAAATCATCAGCATACTAGTCTCGTAGACTTATACATTAGCCACCATCTATTCATACATATTTGCATGCAATTGCACGTAGTCTTTTAGCTACTCATTAATTGTGTTTTTTCCCTCCGAAGCTGAGCTGAGCAGCGAAACATAAATTACCGAGTAGCAAGGAGTGCATCACATAGCAAAGCAGTCGACCGCATAGTCTGCCCGCAAAGTCCAGTCCTCTGCACACCCAAACAATGCTCACAATTGTCACCAGCAGAGAAGAGAGCACGGAGCTGATTGTCAAGAACAAGGGCCAGCCGGAAGTCACCAAAACAAATGACTGACAGCAATTCACCATCAGGAATATCTGTTCAGAAACCAAAACAACAAATTTTTAGCTACTTCCATCACTCACTTCACTAAAGAATGTTCTCTCTGAAGTTTGACTGGCCAGGAAGATCTTCCTGGTGCGTGTGTGCTCCTGTGGTCCGACTCTCTCTCTCTGACAATGAGTCAGATGGGATTTTACAGGTAAGCTTTATTGTGTAGCCAAAGCTACAACACAACTGAGTCATTAAGAAAAAGTCAACAGTAAATAGATGGGCATACGATCTTTTTTCTTGCAAATGTTCAAAACTACATACTCCACCGTACTATGTGTGTGTGTATATGAACTGGTACTTACTATTCACTACATAGGCAACTATATACTACAAGGTAATACACAATGCATGGTGAAGGTGATTTAAGTGCTTTCTTGTACCTGGTGGGCATAGAAATACTTAGCAGGTGTTTAGCCATATATTCTAATACAAATATATATGTGTGTTGGGCCTACTCTTTCGTAGTAAACAAGTGAATACGAGGCACAACATGTAGGGTGAGTTTGTAAAGGAAAAGAATGCATTGAGACACGTTATGTAATGTAGCGTAAATTTATTTGTACGTAATGCAATGTGCATAATATACTTTTATACTACAACAACACATAGATTGCCTGGTTGCTTGTACATACATATATACATGTAACGTATTGTGTAGTGTCTCTGTGTGTATGTATGGTTCTACAGCTCGATTCTTATTGTGATCTGATCTGATGTGAGATGCTTTTACTTTTACGGCTGGTGTAACAAGAACTATGGCCGTTTGTACCTACAATGTTTGTTATACGGCTTTGTCATAGCATTTTGGGTTTTATTGCTCTGTAGAACAGTTAGGAGAACTTGCTGGCCCTAGTACATATTATCTAGTAGTACACTGGGAGATGGCATATTTGTGGTGAGGTACGAGTGTACGAGTCTGCGAGTGACTTCATGTCGAGAACAAGGTAAAAGAAATAAAGAGACATTAAAACTCGACTCACCTGAACTCCGATTTCAATTAAATACGTTAGAATGAGACCAGTAGCTGCAGAGAAATGTAGTGATCCAAGTGGTTGTCTTTGCTGTTGCAGAGGGGAAATGGGAATGGAAGTATTGGATTCTTCAAGTCGTCCACTCTCCACATCGTCGACCGCTTCTTGGCTCATTGTGAAGATGGGAAGGGCATCTCATCCTTTGCCCAACTGGTTGACAACAATTATTTCTCCTGTACAGGCATCTGTACATTAAATGACAAAAAACCGATCTTAATCTCATCTTAAAGCCCACACTCATAGTCACACAAATACAACTTGCTCAGCCTGCTTGTCACAATCTTTATGCATTATACTACACTACAGAGGATACAGAGACAGCGAGGACAGCGCGCTCACACATGGGCATTCAAATTCATTCATTATACTGCACATTGAATTCTTGTCCATTTTTTACCAAAATGAATACACGTACTTACGAGTATGTACCACGACACACATCACATTATTATAACATACACAGGCAGGTAACTATGTACAGGTACTAACTAACTAATCCTGTACATGAACATGATATTATTGCAATACAATGCAATGTAGTTTGATGGGATGGAACAGAAAGAAAGAAACGAGCATATTGTATACTTGAAGGTATTAAGTAAGTAGGTAGGTGTGTGTATTGTGTCAAACGTCCTTTGGGTACATAAAATAGGTACCTAACAAATACATACAAGCAAGGAAGAAGAAGGCACCGAATAAAATCTCTCACAAACGAAAACAAGAGATTCATATCAGTGAATATATGGTGTAGACCACAGAGAGTTAGCGTTGAATCCGAATTAGAATACAATACTTGCACAAATGCTCATAAATACCATTCACTCAGCTCACACTGTGTGGCTTGGCCATGCTGTGTATACGTGTACGTACGTACGTACTAGCTCGTCTTTTCAATCTCCCCAATTCAAACACAGAAACAGGGACAATGGGAAAGAAAACAACTCTACAAAGATGAACACAAGGACAATAAAAAAGAAGACCCTTCTTTGTTGCTCATCAAAGCTGTAGCTTACCACAGGTGAGATTGTATTGTATTGTATGGGGACGAGTGAAATAATTCATTGCATATATTCCATCTTGATTTGATGGAATAACTCTTGGAAGGAAAAAAAGGAAGGACAACTGATTTTGACTGTGTGGACTTTAGAGCTGAGATTTAATGTACAGAACATAGCGTAAAAAGAAATATACAAGTGACGTGAAGTGAACTGTGCATGATCGTGCGCTGTACCGGCCAAGAGGAGCGTCTGTCACATTGACTTTGACTGAAGTCAAGTCACCCGCCACTCCATCCACAATAACATATGACATACAATGGTACACGGTTTACAGGGTGGACGTAATAGGTTGACGTTGCATGCAGAGGACAATGTGATGGGTACGTTCGATCAATCTGTGTGCTTATGAACACAGAACTTGTGGATGTTTATTGCTGTTAGGAGTACCTGAGTGGTAGGGAGACATTGATGGCAGAAGAGACGTGGACTCATCGGACTTCACAGGAATTGCCATGCCGTGGCTTGTCATAGCGAATCCACTTTGTTTTGCATTAAAAGAGGTTTCAGATGGAACGACAGACGGCTGAGAAGGAAAAGTGACAAGTAGTCTCGAGATTCAAGTATAATTTAATTGAAAAGTTATTTCAATATTTACAAGAGACAAGGATTTGTGACGTGGTCATTTCAAGTGCTCTATCACTCACAATGCATACAACACGTAGAGCAAGACGAGTCGCGGTATTTGTAGTAGGGAGCGCTCGTTTCTGCATTGCGTATCACTTGAGTCGTCCCTTCCATACTAATCAAGCCTTTTCTTTGCACGACAAGATTTATCGTTAGCAAACTCCATGAACCTGATACAAATCACGAAGCAGCCATTACCTGAGACGGAATTGACCCGTTCCACTATATAAACCTCTGCAGCTTTTCGATTTTTCACACCTTTAATGAGCCAAACTCTACAAACTTTGCATACACTACAATCTATAGGTAGTAGTGTCAAGTCAGGATTTGGTAGCCACTCTTTTATGACTCACTAGTTTTCGTAGTGTAAACTTTATTCAAAATCACTTGGCACTAAAATGTAGATACTGTTATGCACAGATACAAGTGTGTCAGCGTCAACCAACACGATTTTGCGAAATTCTGTAAAATGTTAGTATTTTCTGAGGGCACCTCCAAATTCTTGTCTAATTTACACGGAACAAAAAAGAGGTTGTATTAGCACTGACTCAAAAATATTTTAATTGCCGCAGTGGTAGCAGATGGACCAAGGCGAAATCGGCTCTCAGTATTACCTGACTCACTTCGAAGGGAAATAAACACACACTGCAATTCTCACCAACTCGAAGAAACTCCTAAGTACCTACCCGAGAAAAAAATTCACCTCCTTCCTTGAAATGTGAGTACAGTACGCACTCTGACTCTACGCACTACACATACATACAAGCAATATTATGTATTTTAGTGTGTTCAGTAAATATGGGTTTAGCTATGGTATTGCATTTAGAAAGGTAAAATCCACGATTTTACGAAGGTTAAACGAAGCATTGCTATTGCTATGTCTTTACAAAATCTGATGTAAGATGTTTTCCTTTAGAGGGTCCCCTCGTACTTCTGCTGGCCCATGTTTGCTCACTAGTTCAATAGGTACGGTCTGTTCTCTGGAGGGATGAATTTCTCTCGCCTATAAACGGTTCCATTGTGTTTGGCATTCGGTGGCTCTGCGGGTGCAACCATTCACAACCCCTCTAAATACAATGTCACGGAGCAAGAGAACGAAACCCAATTCCTTAACTTTCCTGGCTCATTCGTCTTAAAACTCTCTCAGACAGGATGTCGTGATTTTCCCTATGAACATAATGTACACGGGGTTGTACGCATAAACAACTAAGTATTCATCGACTATCACAATTTCTCATATCGAAAGCCACTCAATCCTAAATCCACTGGGGGTGTGTGCATAATAATACTGTTTCTCGGTATGTTGAATACACAATTGATTCTCAGTAGTTAGCGAGTACAGAAAACCTTTGACAAAATCAATAGACATATTTTTGTGTCAATGTGGTTGGTACTATTTAATATAATATGTATGATACAGAGAAAGAATACGGACACTATGGCCAGTTTTTGATGAAACAGACAGGTGGTCCTTAATCTCTCACTGTCATGTATACCTTTTGGACATTGGCGACATTAACTCCAACCTCCTGTCGCCTTTCAAACGACTTTTCATTGCATACCCTGTCGGTGTACAAGGTACTATACTCGATTCGGCTGTATTTCTACAAATATGTACATACATATTTATGCTCACAGCTCTCACAATTTACATGCAGATACACCTACTATACAATTCAATGACATGACAGACGGACAGACTCACTCTGTCACGTCAACCTTGCATACGACCCATACAAACACATACATAACATACTAGCCGTTCAGTCATCCGTGCTGTTCCTGCTCATTTCAACTGCAAGTCTCTTTTCTCTCGTCTAGCTCAAATTCCAATACTTGTTTTTTAAGTTTTTTTATGTCTGTGGACTTATTTCTCCGAAATTAGTATTAGTATAGCGAACAATAAATAGTTATGGACTTGAGATTAGCGCTGGCGCTATGTTCAACATTATTACTGATACATACAAATGGCTCATATCACACCAAAACCTACTGACCAATACTAACACACTATAATACAATTTGTGAGTGAGAGCACCAAAAAGACACGATAATCTATCCTTTTGTACAGTTAATGCAAAAGAACAGAGTCAAGGTGCATACAGCCTACATACACAGTACAATCTAAGAATTTAAGGGTACAGTGTAGTTAGGATTTTGTGCAGAGATAATAACCATGGTGGAGGCTGTAGTTAAGTAGAAGAGGTTTACATTAAGAAAACTACATAGCACTTTAGTTAGTGGAAATGTGCCTTCTGGTAATAATAAACACGGGGAAGGTGTGATACAGAATAGAAGAGAATCTTCGGTGCATCCAGAATGGTAGTAAGTACTTATATAGTAGTCCTGCAGTGGTTCACTGGGCTCAGGTTAAGGGATTAGAGAAGAGAAGTGGAAGGACGCCTGTTGAAGTTTGATATAGAAATGAAGCGAGGATCGGAATGCCAACTTGTAAATATGCAGAGAAGGTTGTGTATAGGAGGACCTTCCTAAGTGAGCATTGAAGTGAGAGTGATAGAATGAGCTGACGGTGATGCATTCGGTGTCCGCCTATCGATTCCCCACCCGAAACCACTATCTTCATCTGTTCAGGTCAAGAAAGTAAAATAAATCTTTGACCGAATTTGACACGGCACTCTTCAGGATATTTATCATTGGGAATGGTCGTACCCCGTGCCCGGGAACGGTTCGTTAGCACCCTGGGTCTCAATAATTTCACCTGCTCACTCAAGCAAACCTCAAACAGATGAAGACTAATCGACTTTCAACTTTACTATCCTTTCTAACATTACTGTAAACCCCCTATGTTATATAGCAGGACTGTTGACAAGCTGCCTGAATCCCTTAGCCCTACCTTATCATTTCAAGTATTGCAATGATAATGAATAGTTCGGTGAGACTTTCAGTTGTTCCCACAAAGATCTTACTTAAGCCTGTTACGTACATATTGTAGAACAAGTATACGTTGACTCAACAAATACTGCACAGCTCCCATATACTTTTGCTAGTAAGTAAAAGTGTAGACTCCAGCAAACATACTACTATGTATTATGAGGGGAATTCCGAGCTGACATTGTGAGGAGGCTGCCAGCGTAAAGTAGTGCAAGACAAGGCTAAAGGAAAATAACGTAAACGACCGTGTGCCCTTTGTGTAAAAGAAGGTAAAAGCAAAAGACCCATAGCTATCCATCAACCCGATCGCACTGACTTGACTTGACTGTGAGGTTGTTTCTGAGCTCACTGATTTACAAGAATTTTATTTTACAGAGATCAACCGTTTATTTTCTTGTAGTTCTCAGTCAGGCTGTAAACACGAGAAAGATTGCTCTCTATCTGGATTGTATGGTGAACATCTTCTATAGTATACTTTGTTTTACATACAATGCAATTAAATCATCAGTCCCAGCAGGACCCGCACCACACTCTACAGCCACAGAGCATCGGGCAGTACAAATATTTAAGAAGTTAATAAATGGTCCTCTCTCTCTCTCTCTTTTCTTTCCTCTAATCGCCCAAACCGAGATGGTTGTACTAGTGGTCACGTTAAGCCTACAATTTCAACCTCGTTTTGCGACATGGATGTAACAGGCGATTATATAAGTTAATATGAGGTACTGTAATAGAGGAATGGCTAGACTCACGTAGTTATAATAAAGGCAAGTTATATAGTAGATTAAGCTGCTCATGCATTGTATACATATTACATATACTACATAGTAGAGTTTGAGTAGGGAGAGATTGGTGTTGTAAAAGTGCAAGTGGCAGAGAGTACCTAATAAGAGGAACATAACATGGAGCTGAGGAGGGGATGGATGTCAATTGAACGAAGAGAATGAAAGAAAAACCAATTTGACGTGATTTACAATCCTATAACATACCTTGACTGCTCTTTCAATGCTTCCTTCGTGTATATCTGTTCCAGGGTTAATCAGCATATGAATATCAATTTATGAAGACACAAACTACACGATATAAATTATGCAAGAAGGCCTTGCTCTCCTGCACTCACTCTATTACGTAAGTATTACTATAAGACCATCATCGGAAATATAGTCAACTCGACTCTCTCATTCTTCTGGAGAGAGCTCCAACGTGTCTATTCTACTTAAAAGTATGTAGGTACACGGTACACGATTATCGGTTTGCATACCTACAGATAGTGTTTGGTTGGTGAATGGTAGTGGTGAGCCAGAGAGCCACGTTGTAGGTATACCTATTACATAAAGAGACGAGTAGATTACTAGAGAGAATGATCTGGGTGCACTTGAACTACATACATAGTTCCATTATGTGGAACTCATAACTATGTTCCTTTGTACGATTACAGTGTAACTCTCACTACTACTTTTCTCATTAATTCTAGAACAACATCAATATTATTACCAACTTACTTTACACTACATGCGCTTTAGCAAACATGGCCCTATACTAATACTCTGTGTGCCTCTATTACACAATCCACTTTAGTTACTGCGCCATCAGAAAATTATCATTCCGCTGATGATCCACCCTCAATTGGATTTCGGACTTACGAAAAGAAAACTTCATTTCTCTACCACTACGCGTTCTTTCATTTCGTACAAACAACTAATAGGGGACCTACCTCCACTACTACAGAAGCTATGTCATACAAGTTGTTAGTGAATTCATGTGTACGTCAGTATATGGAGCGCTTTAACATCATACTCCACTATAATGCATACAAGTAGCAAAAACTATACATATAGGGATATACACACTTGCTATACAGGCTATAAGCATTATATCAGATTGGTCCACACTTGGGAGAGACTTTGGACTATAGAGCTTGTTGTATCTTTTAAAAATCTGTTGGGTGCTGGAGGAAACTTTTCCCTCATATCTTTTAAGTACTCGTTCCTCTTCAATTCTAACTAACATATTTTCCATTCTGTCTCACTCAAACAGCTCCTGGGTTACTTGCACTACTCCACCTCTCTCTCTATCCGTCCATCCTGCTCTGCTCGAAAAAAGACTGCTACTACAGATAAGTTTCAAACTGATTCATTCTTCAACTTAAAAACGTTGCACATACTTGCCTTTTGTTAGGTACTTAACAAGTAAATCGCATATCTCCACATCTCCCACATCCTACATTCACACAGTGGTACAGTATTTATTTTCTGACCAAAATATTCCTCAGAGGTCTGAGCTTTGTCGAGATATTTTCCAATTAGACGCCAGCCTCTTAACACATGCGTTTATGAGCCACTTTTACTACTTTGCAACAAAAAAGTCAAAAAAATGAAAACTGGTATACGCATTAGAAGCTATTAGAACGGAAAAGTATTATTCCACTCTGTGTGTCTGTCTTTGTGTATGTGGAGCGTGTATTGAACGAACCGGTAAGTGTATTAAGAAGATTGTCAGAGCTTTCGATATCCACTAGCTAAGCTGCTGCTGCTGCTACTACCTGCTTGCAACTTGTCTACAATTTCACTTCGTTAAAGCTGCACGTATCGCCATAAGAAATTAAAGTAACAATAAGACAGCACAGCACAGCACACGAGAGTCATCGTATAAGGCGAGTCGGCTCCAACAGTACTACCACTACCACTACCATCCTAATACAATTCAAGAGGGAACAACGTGAGTCAAAGTGAAGTTCTTGGTAGTACTAAATAAGTAAGTAGTATAGCAAAATGACTTTGGATTAGTGATTGCTAGAAGACAGCAGACTCCACTGGGACTGCAGGAACCACCAAAGAATTTTTTGTCCACAAATAGTTATTGTCATTCTACTCTCGCTCATTTCGATTCAACAGCCTCGGGGCTAATCTGCAAAGGAACGCAGAAATCCATACGAGAAGAGAACACACCCTTCAATTCAATCCATTCGCGTATTATCCTCTGAACATGACACTTCATTTCTATCTCTACATCCACATAATATATGTACGTACACACGCATCTCTTCTCTCATGTCCACTTCCACTGCAGACTGAGAGAGAGAGAGCGGACACACGGATGTATACTGAACAATAACATAGGATTACATCCATACATCATCGATCTATCTCCATCCATCCTTCACTAACATGCATAAATATATTTCACAAAGTCAACTCACACAAGAATTACAGCCAAACCAAAACTAAGTGCACACCATATCTAGTAAACGTAGTAAGTAGTACCAGTACATGGAGATACATCACCAAGACGAAAAACTTACGTGGCTACTACTTATGTAGGTACTTATATACCATGAGTCTTTTCTGGAAACAGTATATGTACCTATGTACATACATTGTGTATTATAAATATGTAACCTAATCCAATGTGAGTGTAATAAGAGTCTACTACAGAGAATTCGTATTTTAAAGCGGGTTTAGTACCTAGTACGCTTTACATTATCCTTTACAATACATAATATATGAACATAAGTGGACACTGTGAGGAATGCATAGAATGTAACCACATTCTGATACACCTTGACAGTGGAGATTGTTAGAGAGTGGTGGCAGTGAACGCTAGAAGCGAATTTGAAACCAAAGTCACTACGACTTCATCCTCTAATATGTATTCATTCAGCACATCATTGGCTCTGCTCATCCGCTCTCACTCTGAACATGAGCATCCAAGTCATTGCAGAGAGGGAATGCAGAAGTGACTGTGATGTGGTGTGAATTTGATGGCCTATCCACTCACTCACTCACTCACTCCACTTTAGCTTCCTGCGATTACTATGTATCGGAAAAAGTTCATCCAGCCATTCCATTAGATTCGATGTGTGCACAATCTCTGCTCACACTTCTTCACAATAAGCTGCCTAAACGATCGACATTGTAAAATACTAAGTCGGCTTTCTGTTCTATTTGCTGTATGTATTAAAAGGGTATCTTTAAAAGGCAGTGAATCTAGACTGCTTTCTTGTGACCAGTCGCCATCACCCCACATTCTTTATTGGTGTGTGCTTTTAAGACTACCCATTCGTCTAGTCGTATCCTCGTGAATTCTGATGAATTCATGGACAGACAAGAAAGTCGTAAAAACATGCATTATTCCTTGGAAGAGAAGTTACCGACGGCAACATTTATGGCTTTCTGATTAAAGTCACACGTCTCTATCATCGAAATGTACCTTTTGGTCCACTTGAAACATAAACTCAAGATACCTGTAATATATTACTATTATTTTCCAGCTAGTAAGTCTTTCAGAATAATGATTACGTAGTAGTAGTAATATTGTAGAGTAAATCTCGTCGATTTTTATGTTCGTTTTCTATTGTTAACAGTAGTGTGGCGCTTAGTAGTAAGTTACTTAATAAGGCAGCAGAGAATATAGAAACGGAAAGAATTCACTAACACTGAAAAAGAAATAAAAGTCAAAGTCAAGTTAAAATTAATGCTTGGCTAGGTACATACCTTACACAAAGAACAGTAGATGCAAGATTCTTTGATAGTCTCAAGACACTATAGTCATTATACATGTACTGGTTTGCTGTACTTTGTGACGGCTGGCTCTATAAAACCAAGTTTTCTTTTTGAAGATGCGCGTATAATTTTGATTGCAGTCCAAAATCAAAGTCAACCTCCAATGAATTCAGAGAGACACACGAAAAAGAAGTCTAAAAGTTTATTGTGCACTTGATATGCAGGTTTGAGTAAATTCTCTTTGATTTTGTGTCCTCCTCAGTTGCTAGAACTGGCCTCGCCGTGCAACGGCTGAGTTACACAATTAAAAACTAAAGTCAAGAATACAGTTGGAATGATTGTTGATAGTAAATAGAATAAAATACGTGGCACGACAACAACAGAACCAAAACCGACCCACCAACCATCCACTAGTGAGAGATCGAGAGAAGTCGAGAGAAAGACATACACACACAAATAAAATCTCTGACTGGATCTGTTCTCTTCTTCGTACAGTGTGTCTCTCTTCTCTCTCTCTCTCTCTCTCTCTCTCTCTCTCTTCACTCGCTTTTCTTCTCTCTACTTTGACGTAACGAACAGGTAGTAAATAACACGAGGAAAGTGTCACATTGAAAGCCACATGAACGTCGCTCTTCTGGTCAAGTTCTCGTTGCCGTTGATTAGTGGAACTTGTCGCATCAACCAATTTGACGACTTCTCTTCCATTTGAGTTGGTTCGCTCGTCGAATGGAATTCTGAATTAGTGAGGAAGTAAAAGGGTCATGCACGACACACACAGAACCAAAGTCAATGTAAAGTGGAGGCTGCAAGCAAACTTACAGTGACAATGCCACAGTTGCCCCACCACCACAACCACCACTAAATACTTAACTACAGTCAGTCAGTCATTCAAGTGAAACTTCAATTCACTCACTCACTCACTCACTCACTCACAGAGAAAAACTCAACCGAATCTCTTTTGCTCATCCATTCCACTCATCTGCTCGTACTGGTCGATTCAATTTAATTCAATGTAGGTATGTAACTTGTTGACTCGACCTAAAAGATCGCAACTAATGCAATTGATTGTTTCTCCAACAAGAAAACCGGCAGAGCATGAAAACTCACAGACACACGTGTAGTCAACTCGCTATGTATATATTCCACCGACTTCCACTATACACATCACAGACAGCCCCAATCAACTGTTGCATCTGATATCTCTCTCGCTTCTTCTTCGTTCTTCAAGTGTATACTACACTCTGATAGTATAGAATATATATTCTTATGAATGTATATAGTTGTCTCTTTATAACTTCTTCGACTTTTGCCTCTACTACTCTTTTTCACAATGTATGTTTAATATTGCAGAAATCTTTAGGAAAAAGCTGCCAGGCTCCAGTCCAGATTAGAACTGCGAAGAAACGGCCGGAATAATGAATCCCATTATGTAATGTGCTGCTGTGTGGATGATAAATACTAGTCCAACTTGAGAATGAAATGGAATGCAGTGGTACCTGACTGAGTGCTGCAGTCACACACTGTGAGATTATCGTTTGGCTCAGAACAAGAATGTGAGCTTGGTGTGTGTATATTGCAGAGTGAGTCGGTTACACAACGTACTATATACACATGTAGTCAATCAGTTGTAGTAGTTGAAGAGTGCAAGTCGTAGAATCTTATTGTTAGCCAAAGGAAATAATATAACCAGTGTGTAATATCTGTATACAGGTTGTATGTACGTACTTGAGAAGCTACCACTATGTATACTCTTCTTCGTGTATATATATATCTGTATATACGCTCTGTGTGTAATTAATGGGAGAGAGAAGTCAGAGCTAAAGCTAACGAAATTGAACACTGATGAATAAGAGTCTGCTGAGAAGGACGACTACTACTCGTATAGTAGTGCAACACCTTGAAACGAAAAAATACACAGGCTAGTCGTAATAGTTGTAAGCAAAGGTGCTGTGTTCCATGTCTGTGTACTTACTGTACGACGGTACGACCGAGAGAGCGAAACAACGAAGCCACTCTACGGTTCTTGTTGTATTCACAATGAATAGTAGGTAGACTGACTGACTTTAGTTTGACTCGTCTTTACTCAACGTCTTGACAGAGACTACTGACTTGGCTGACTTGACTCTGTTTGTTAAGTGCTTATCCTTCGTTCTTCTTCGTTCTTCGTTCTTCTTCTGTGGTGATGGTGAATGTGTGGGCAAGGAGAGCCGACTGGCTTCGTTGTGGCTACCTCTGGCTGTTACTTTGGTCTGACCACAGAGCAGACCAAGTGAAATCACTTCTTACACAGAGTCACACGTTAAGGAATTGTGATGGTAGGATGTTGATGATGATGATGCTCCTCCAGGTCCTCCAAACGCTATCTGATGTATTCGAGATGTTGGTGGTGGGACTTGATGCTAAGGAAAGCTAGCCAGGTAAAGTGTACTCCTTATGTGTTGTGTTCTAGTACAGGCTAACTTTGTATACGTTTAGAAGTAAGAAGACACTAGTGCTATGTGGTTCTACATGGATGTCATCGTATATGTGAGTAGGTTTTTATGTATGTGTTTTAGAATTTTTAGGGGGAGAAGAAGCCCGCAGCATGGCATGTGCCCAAATGCCGGTGGGTACCGCGGAAATACTTCTGGGACTGGGAGACTTTGTGGTCTTTCTGTTTTCTAGGGCTTCAGCATCTCAGATGCACTGTGGAAGGAATGCCAAACTGTATCCCTTGCTTGCTGCCTCCTTTTACTTAGCGTTTGGATGGTGGTGGAGATTATCCGCTCCTTTCTTAGGCAATGTTCGTTGTGTAATGTATTGTGTGTGTGTGGGTATATTATAGATATATATTTATACTCACGGAGGTGCGTAAGGCTAATACTAAGAGTTGGAGACGTGAAATACTTTTAGTCCGAGAAGGTTTAGTATATATTCTAGATACGTTCCGGAATGCCATTATATAAGGAGCTTAGAGCAGAGGAAGTTTGCAG
>JABASC010000388.1:0-42902 GCA_019776185.1 Plutomurus gul
TATCTTTAAAAATGTACGTATTTATTATACGGGGAATCCAAAAAACAGCAAAGCAGCAAAAAAGCGTGAAAACAGCAAAAAAGCATCAATAAAGCAAAAAAGCAAAAAAATCCGAAATTGTCTCTGCTTTTTTGCTTTTTAGCGAACCCTGATTGCAACTGAAAGTCATACTTTCTACTTATGTTTCAAGCATTTCGAACTGCCGGACTAATTGCATAGTTTGATATTGTTATAATTAGAAGAAATTAAAGTGATGGTCGTTGGAAGTATTGGAAATTCTTGATTAAAAACTGTAAGGAATACAAAGAAGAGATAATAATAGCAAGTGGAGTCGAATACGGGAGGAAATCATTAGGAAAGTTTTTGTTTGATTTATACAAACTGCGTAGCAGGGAGAAGAAAAAGTATATAAAGCCCCTAAATTATCTACTGCTGTAAGCATACGGTAAGTACTGAATCAAAATTCAAATGGTATATAAACAGAAGCGCTCCCTTTCAATGAACTCCATCTGAGAATATAAGTGAATGGAGCAGCACGGCAGCAAAAGTAGCAGCAGAAGCTACCTTTTGCATACAGTAAAGGATGAGGGAGTGGGAAAACATGGCAAATCCTTGGGAGACAGGAGAAAGAAATAAGTATTGGGAGTGGGAAAAGAAGCAAGTAATAATTGAGACAGATACGCCTCCCTTAGCTGCTCCTTGATTTCTTATCCTGTTGGAAATTCATGCAGAAAAGGCCATTCGTCTTGACTTGCTTCCAACTACTGGAAGAACTGGGAAGAGTAGCCCGAGGAGAAAGTGGAGGAAAGCTTTCTCTTTATTTATAAGACTTCCATGTCAGCTTCATCCCTCCATCATCCCATTTGGTTTGCCTCATTCTCGTTCCTAGAATTCCTCCTCGCTGCACTTAAGAACATCCACTACTTTTCCTTGCGTCCATTTCAGTGGACACCTTAGCACCACTACTTATACAGAATATTGTAAATAGCTACTGGCTGCGTCTCTGTATCAATCCACGAATTACATTTGTATACTCGCATCGCATTGCACACACTAACCACACTCACAACATGCACACAAACATATCACTATGTATATATGCAGTAGCAGTGCAATAATCTTTTCGTTTCGTTTGCATTACACAATTCATAGTGCTCTGCACCAAAGTCCATTCCGCATATTCTCTATTCTAAATATTGCAAATGCTCTCCCACTCTTGCCCACAAAATTCTACAAGAGAAATCCAGAAAAGCCGCCATCAATCCATACACCGTGTGACTACAAGCATCTACAATGGAAAAGTGTGTAAAATTCGTTGCAGAATCAAGGAGTTTCAGTCTGTGGAAATTCTCTTTTCGATGGAGGCTGTGTAAAGGATTACTCAATTTGTAGTTTGGCCAGTTTTTGTATTTTGAAGACGAAAGCAGTGGTGGTCGTGGTGTGTCTACCAGAAGAAGTGCAGCGTAGACAAGTATGTGTGCTGGAGCAGAAGAGGCGAGTAAGTGGGGAAGAGCAAGTGTTAGTGTTAGCGGAGTAAATAAGTAAGGGCAGAGATGAAAATGGGGCTTAGCTAACTAAGTGAGTGCAATATCAAGTTCGTATGCCTGCTATATATAGTGTCTAGTATAAATAGTCCTATATTTATATATGTAGAATGACTACAGCTCTATATTATAGAATGCATACGACTAACAATAAGTAAGTAAGTAAGTATAAGCGGAGAGTCCAAGTGCACAACTCACTTTGCTGAGATCCAACTCGAGGAGATAGTTCTTGATTGCATGCAAAGTTGGATGAGCCCATGGAGACACTTGGTTCCAGTGTCGGTTCAGATCATAGCCCATCAACGAACTCCTGTATAAAAGGCAAAGTCACCACTGAGTACTCCTGTGTCTACATCTCATTGAATCCACCAGAGACTACTGTCTCCAATCTCCTTATCATGTTCAGGCAATACATTCCAACACCGTGCTACTTACTTTGTTCACGCTACCCACTCGATCCTCCAAAACAGAGTACACTCTGTACTGCAGTCCTCCAATCCACTGGAGTGCCATACACCTACATCCTACATGCTTTTCTACAACTTTGCATAAGTCCACAACAATACAAATTTATAATATTTTGCCCTAGTCATCTTTTCTCTTGGCAGTAAATACCGAAAACATGGGTTGTTGCACATGTTCCTGGGAACTCGTGTGCTATGCATACAGAGTGTACACTGTTATCCGAAACAAAATCTGTAAAGCTTTTTTGTGCTGTCCCTTGAGCTACAGAGAGCTTTTTGCATCTCTTTTGAACTTTAGTTTCTTATCGTTGCACTTCCTAATGTCTCTCTCTTCTCACTGTTCCAATCTAATGGAATATATAAAGAAAAGAGGGCGGTGCCCCCGGTGCCAATAAAACCTCGAATGGCTAATAACCCACAACACTAGACGCTGTTCCTGGCAACCAAACATAACAAGCACACGCTTGCCACCAACGATTAACTTTTTCCTTTTCATCGTGCAAAAATATCCACAAATAGATCGGAAAAAGAAAATCTGTGCATTTTTGTTGTGAATAGAAAACAATTTTTCATTGAAAAATTAATTAAAGTGACTTTTTTAATGGAAAATAGCTTCCATTAAAACAATGTAATTTTTTGGGAAATACGTTAGTGTCACATTTAATAACGTTCGGAACGCGTATTCAAACTTTTATTATGTATTTCTTGCGCTATAAATATCATATCAATTTGAAAATAGACAATTTCCATTTGACAATCCTCTTGACTCTCAATTCCCGGTCGCTTTCTCTTTGTTTATTTTCTGCATCTTCCACGTTGCCATCCGTAGATGGCTACAAGAGTTACATAATGAGATGTACTTTGATGTTACTCCATTTTCTTCTTCGCTGCCTAATTCAGGGAAGCCAATGTATTAAAATTAGTCAGCTTCTTCGCAAAATTCAACAAAGCCGTTCATGGCTGTCTATTTGAGTTTTAAGCTTTACCTCGTTGTAAACATTGACGACAGGATGAAAAAAGAATCAAACTCACCATACTAAAGGCAAATAAGGTATAGGGAAAGCAATGAAATCTAATTATGTATTCAGTTCTTACGTGAACGTTTTTCAAATAATTTCAATTTAATATGTTATATTACAACTTTCATTCCACCTCGTAGCACACTCCAAGTTTTATTATTTATTCTAAAGACTTTTCCTTTTCCTTTACGCATAAACCATACTTAGACACGCAGTTCACACATAGCCTTTGTTATGCTTCCAGGAAATTTTATCCTCACTTAATATTGAATTATTATGAATTTTGTGTAATACAAGCTCACTTCCTTCCTTTCTTTCTCTTAGCTACTAATTACAGATGCAAAAATCAATTGAAAAAATTTAAAATTCACAGTAACTATATCTGCATAATGTATGAGCACAGAAATTAATCAAAATGTGAAAATCAACTTATAATACAATGAGTTTCAAATTCACACTTAAAGAATACGAGACGACAAATGGATTATCAATGAAAATAAGTATTTATATACGATAATTTTGTTTTAAAATATTTATGTATGTATACCTATAGGCGGATCTTATGAATATTGCAATGCAGCAGAGGGTAAAATTTAAGAGAATAACGAGAAAAAAATTTGGTGTAGGAAAGGTGGTGGTTGGCGTGAAATGGATTGAGGACAAGGAAATTTTCAGATACGACGAGTTGAGTAAGTGAAATTGGTTGAGGAGCGGGGATTGGGAATACGGTGAGAGGGAAAGCAAGGAGAGTGTGATGGTACTTAGTTAAAAGAACGTGCATTGCTCTGTTCACTGTGTTCACTGTGTGAGAGCGTCGTACAGGGAGTCAGAGAGAGAGAGAGAGAGAGAGAGAGAGAGTAAGAGAGTGGAGACTTGAATAAAGGCAGGCGGAAGAGCATCGTTGCTGAAGTAATACTCACCCGCATGTAAGTACAGCACATATACATACATATCTAGTTAAGTAGGAGAATGATGGAGCGTAAGGGTTAGAATTAGTAGAGATATATGCGAGATCTGTGTTCTCCATTGGAGAAGTTGGTTGCATATTGTGCACGAAGATGAATGTACGCGTCTCTGCATGGATACAGAGATTGCTGAATACATTTAGACGAGGATATTATGCATAGGTATGTAAGGTGGATGGGTATCCGCAGTTGGCTTTGGAGCTAGAACTCTGCTGCTCCACTAATAGAATGTATGCGTATGTATGTACATACATATAGGAAAAGACAAACAGAGATGGCTACAGATTTCTTCTTCACATGCATGTAAATCGTATAGAATTCGTAGATATGAGTGGAATGGTGAGGAAGGATGGGAAATGAAGCCTACCGCAAAAGCCTCGCTCTGCTCCTACAGCACAATTCTGTTCCAGAAGATGAGCATATTGAGTAGAGCGTATTAGGTAGCTCTCAGCATTGTTCTCCACCGACTTTATTAGCACCTTGGGTATCGTTGATCCGACAAGTCTAACTTCATTGTTGGATGCCTAAAGGAAAATGTTAAATTTGATAGAATCCTCTTCGCTCTTTGCTTCATATCTCACATCTTTGCTTGCACCTCTGATAAAAAGAGAGCTGCACGGAGAGAGAACAGGAAACAGGCTCATGTTGTTCTTCCTTGGCTTTGCAGATAGCCCAACCAGACGAAACTAAACTCGCCGTTTTTCTACCCCAGCCAACACTGCATCTAAATTCCTTATATAGTTTCACTGATACCAGCACCTTATACGATGCAACACTCTCGTTACGAAAAAAAAATTCCCTAACAATACCTTCCAACATAAAAGCTAATTCTCTTTCCTTTCTGCTTTCCTGAACCCTATTACCATTAGTATTAGTGAACGATCCTCTCGGATCCTGTACCAGGGGTGATCCTTAATATTTGTACGTATCTGAGGGGGAGTCCACACAAGAATCTTACCTGCTTTGAGAAAATGTTATTGGTAGAATTTCTACTTTTATAAAAAGCAGCAGCCTTCTTCAATTGGCAGTTTAAACATTCCGGAATGCATTCTTGATTCACTACTACTGTTTTAGTGGAAGGGAAGAAATTCAGAGACAGTTGCTCTTTAGTGGCTGCAGTCGGTCCCACTTTGTTTGAAAATACCCCCATTGACTTCTCTTTGCTATGCTAAACTTACGCAGAGTGCTGCATAGATTCTTGTGATGTGTGAACTCTGTAAAATTATGACTGAATTTCCTTTCAGCGTCAGTTCTGTGCTGACTGTATACATGTGTACATGGGAATGTTTGCCTTTTGTGTAGCTTTTCCAGTATTTTCTAATCTCACTCATCAGACTGACAACACAGAGTGGAACAACACTGCCAACAGTTGCAATGTGTAGTTTTGTGATAATATGCATGCCTGTCCACCCAGAGAATCCGTGGCCACTAGCGTATATTTTGAAATTTATGAATGTTAATGATAAACAGAATTTATATTTTCTACAAACATAATTTATGGCAGTGAATTAATATTTAAAATTCGATCATAATATATTCCTATACAGAAATTATGGTCAATTAACGTCAACCTTTGGATGGAGTCCACAGTCACTGTAATATGAATATGCATTTAATTTTTGAAAACATTTATTTATTCAGCAGCGGATTCACCATTATGTGGTTTTGTCTGAATATTAAATCATATTGCAGTAAAGTAATGCTGCAAAATTTCCCTATAATTTCTATCTGACATGCGTAATAGTTGAATTAACCCTTGAGGTAAGTTCGAAGAAGTTTACGGGAAACATGAAACAAATGTTTGGAATTGTGTGGATATTCGAGGATAGCGCATGGATGGATTTTGATGGAAACGGTAAGATAACTCGACTCAATAAATCCGATTTCGAAAATTAGCGAGCAACGCACTCATGTAGTATAGCGATAGCGGCACAGAGATATAATTTGTGCACCAATTTCCATTATGGACTCTGCTATGCAGTATACATGGTTCTGTATATCGATATATGCGTGTGCATATATTTGAAAGAGTAAGCTACGACTTCCTTCCTGCTTGTCCCATCTATTTGCACATTTCCCATTATGCTGCATAGCGGAGCTCATTTGCAAAACTTTGTATGGGGTTCCTGCAGCTAAGTGTGTAGAATGCATGCATATACATACATTTTAGAAGCAAGGATGTGATCCAGCGTATTATCACTCTGCCTTTTCTATTTGTAATGCAAATAAATCCTTCGGCTGCAGTGTACGTAGTTAGCCTCAGCTCCTGTCACGCCAACATCCACTAACTTGAGAAACTCAGTCAGTCAGCTCAGCTCCCCAACTTCCAACAGATCAAAACTCCCAAAGAGCTTTTGCTTTCACAGGGTTTTCTTCTCTTTTCTTTTGATCGATCACAGCAGTCTAGAAAACTGACACTCTGCCCTAACTGCCACATTATGAGAAATCTCATTTTTCACTTTCTCAACTCGCCCGATCTTAAATTAACACTGGTAGCTACTGTCAATGTTTGTACTGGGGAATGTACCTACATTGTGCACATACATCTACAATGCAGTTATTTAAAGTGTCTACTCCAGCCTATGTACTTTTCATTTACTCGGCGCACAAAACACTTACACTTCATACACTTCATAATTTCAACACTTTTTTCGCAGCGGAAACACTGCATTTGCATGATATATGTATTTACGTGTATACTGCAGATTCAGCGTCTCAGTCTCAGTCTTCTACTAAACTCTAATTTACCAAAGCATTGTGAGTTAAGCATGGGATAAGACATGACAAGTTATTCATCTGATGAAGTTCTCATCCACCTCACATGCTAGCTCCCTCGCACTCACGATCAACCCACGAGAAACACAACCATGATCCTTGAAGAGAGAAAACCGTCTAGACTATAATTTTGTAATACTTGATATTACGTAGCCCAAAACTTGTAAAATTCACGATTTATAATAGAACAAAGGAATTGGAATACATAATATTGCAAGTGCCCAGACATTTATACAAAAACTGTCAAGGAAAACGTCATGGCGTGCCTCCACGCTTCATTCTTTATATAGACCTTGTCAAGGTCTATATAATACATGATCGTAGTCACATGGTGTCGCAGTACTGCAAGTACACTCAATTTTATTGAAAATTTGACTCTAGCTCCTTGTCAACCGATTCCGATGATTCTCTGTTTACCCAAAGGTTGAAAAGATTTATTCCATCTAAATCCTCCTTGGATAAATAAGGATCTGTGTACTACAAGCAAAATGGTAGAGGTTCTTGTGGCCCTGATCACTGTTACAACAATATAAGTTACTTGTCCTTTATAGAGTCTGTTTGAGTAGCTCTTTATATACTAGTGGAGAGGTAAGAAGAGTTTCTTACTCACTCGCACTAAGATATGGACTTTTCGTTATAATATTTATTTGCTCAAGACAAACTCACCTATAGTTGCCCAAGAACACTCCGTCCGGATTGATCATAGGAACGATTTTGATTACCGTGTATTCTCGCAAAGCGGCTGCCAAAGGATGATTACTTATCATGAAATCGATGAGCCCTAGAAATATAGTCGAGAAATATTACGTGTACATCGTGCCTCGTATAATCCATAACCCTTGCGACAATGTCAAACTGGATATTCCAAATCTTACATTGCACAATCTTTTTTCAGCCATTGAAGTTCTGGGAACCTCGCATTCTTTGTTTTATGTATCTATAATTTTCCCACTTTTTAAAATTTAAATTCAAACTGTTTTTTATTTTTTTTAAATTTCATCTTCCGTGGATACTGGGATATGTTGGGGATTTCCTACGCATTTCTATTTTAAGGCAAACTGATGTTTCCAAAAAAAATTCTCTGTTTTAGGGGGATTGTGAGCAGCCTACATAATGAGACAGGTCATTTCATACAGTATTAATAGTTCATTCGTGTGACATGTTCGTTTGAGTGATATATGGCTTTGCGCTGTTTAGATTTTTCTGGCTGAGGGGGTAGGCGCTCAATGGCGCATGGTGTAGAGCAAAGTAAACTGTGTCAAAGATTTGTTAGTAGACATGTCAGTTGAGAAGTCCGTGCAACAGTTATAAGTAAGACTAAATGAAAACAGAAAAAGAAATGGGAACAGAAGAGTAAATAAATGAAAGTGCAGCTTAAGAGCGTCTTTTCTTGTCACCCTCTGTGTGAAAATCTGATGTCATGTGCTTTCGAACGAGTACTCCAGAATTGACAAATCCTAAACCGAAATTTGCAAGTAAATCCTAAAGTAAGTAGGATATATACGAAAGTTTCTGGTTGCAGCTATAAGTTGAATAAATAAACAAACGTGAAATGGTGGGAAACTTAATATATATGCATTTAATTCTAATAATAGTCCAAACGAATGTAAAATGAATGCGAAATCAACATGTTAAAATTATTTTATTAAAGTTTTGCAACTTAAGTTTTTGAAAAGTTTTGATTTCATGGTATGTCTTAGATTTGATATTAAAATAATAGCAGACTTATGTTTGTTCTACATAAAATGCTAGATGCATAGATTATGTTCACATATTTGACACTTGTCTGCAATATTGTATTTTCCTTATACAATTACGAGACAAATATTCTTCAATATTCTTTAAGAACTGCGAATTCATAAGTTGCATTTTCTTGGGATTTTCTTGTGTATTTTTTAAAACTGCTTTTCGAAATAGAAACTTTCTGAATGAGTTTCTTTATAAAATTCCATTCAGAATTCACAGTATTTAATCGTACTTAGAAATCGACATGAAATAAGATTTTTACAAGCTGAATCCCATTCTAAATTTGGAGAAAATAAAGTTTTCACAGCAGACTTTACTGAACATAAAAACGAAAAATTACGAAAACCAAATGGTAACATTCGAACGTGCGTTGGCGGAAGGGGTACTCGAAAAGTTTAAATAATTAGTTGAACTGGGAGAATTATAGTTGAACAGCGTTATGTAATTAATATAGTTTATATATAAAGTATAAAGATTAAGTATAAAACCACAAGCACATATGGCTGTGCAGCATTTGCTTTAGGGCGTTCTATTGGAAGCGAGAAGATTTCCGTACCTTGTGCCACGTACGAAGTCGGGGACTCTCCGGGATGACTTCGGGCCATTATTACAATCAACTTGGGTTTCTTTCCGGCTACAAGGGCTGGACTGGGTAGGTTTGAAATCGTAATTACATCCAACTTCCGATGTTGCTAGAGGTAATTGAGTCAAAAGAAAGTGAGAGACTGACAAAGTCACGTCGTCACTAATGAATACAGACATCAACAGAAATACAAATAGTTCACACACACACCAAGAGAATAAAGAGAAAGTTTAGCTGAATGAAAGCAAAGAAAGGCGTATTTTTATTGGACCAGATTTGTAGCATCTTTGCGTCATGTTGTCGCAGATATTTTGGAATAAAGGACAATGCATTAATACCTTTGCTACGTAGCGTCTACTCTTGGAAAAGCTATACAGATACACAACTGTGCTGTTTCCTCTCCGTGCATCGTTTGTGGATGTTCTCACTTTGCCAAGGCCTACTCGCCCACACTATCAATAACATCAGGGAAAAGAAAAAGTTTTGCATTACCGGCTTTCCCTCCACTCGACTCCTATTCCTACGTAATGTGTTCGCATCGTTTTACCAGAACTGCTTCTACCACCATAGCACTATATTACTGCGTGCGTCTAAATAGTTCCCGCCGACCTGCTATATCCTTACATACATATGTATGTACGATCGCTACGCAAGTAATGAAAAGATAGAGAGCATCTTTGGATTTTCTTGTCTCACTGCAGAGAGGCAAGGCCAATAGAAGATTCCAAAGTGTATTTCAGATTGTCAATTCCTTACACATTCCGCATACAAATGGCTTCTCTTGAATATCGCCAGATTCGTCCTATTTGATTTCCTCTCGATCATATTGCTCCGTTGCCAATACAGAACAACGTTAGAATGGCTAATAACTCCGTTCTCAACTGCCGCACTTAAATGGAAAAATATGCCAAGATTGACGGAGAATATATGAAAAACAACGACTTTGTATATTGTTTTCCATATTAGAAAAATAAATAAATAATCCCTTATCTCTTGTATGTTGGCTGTTCAATTTGCAGTCTTGCAAAACTTTCTTTCCGAAATCCAAATTGCATTCCGCAAAGATGGAGTAAATGTTCATCATAAAATTTAAGCGCACCCAGTGCAATTAACTCCAGATGCATATCCTGTTCAAAGAATTGTGTATCGACAATCGACTATAAAAAGTATTAATAACTGATGACGCTGAAACTATGACGAATCATGCAAAATCGTCCAACGACGAGTCAAAATTCTCGTTCTTGTGTCAATATTAGAATAAATATTTTCTAATTTAAACAAATATTTACACATTGTTAATATCTATTTTAGTGTTTAGATATTAACCAGCAATGAATAGCATAGATCTGATATTCTATATCAGTTACACCGAAAGTAATACGTTGTTTAGCTTGAAAGAAGAAGCTGGTGATTTTTTGTGAAAGTGTTTGAGCAAAAGTGGCTGTAAAAGAGTTGAATAGGAATGGTGGGAAAGGAGGACGGAGAAAGGCATGACGGTTTTGTATATTGCATAAGTAAAATGGGCAACCCTGACAGGATGGGAGAAGAGGGAAAAGAGAGATTTTATACTCGCCACCCTTGATGTGTTCTGATGCCATCCCAATTCATGCTTTTCTCTTTGCTGTCTCCGTAGGTAGTGTTCTTTGAACCTTTCTTTATGTGCTCGATTTCAGAGTAACGTTGGAGCTGAATTTTTGGCCTAAAGCCCACAACATTGCAAGCCATCCATATTCACGGGGACGGGACAAGATCAAAAAACACAGAAGCAAAATAAAACTTTTTTCTTCCGTATTCTCTTAGCTGCTGCACACAGTGAGCATTGTCAGTGTACATACAAAAGAGTAGAAAGAGAGTTTCAGAGAAAAGGACCAAGATACTTTCACCATATCCTATAAAATACTTAGTCACTATTCCAACGTACGTATGCCGTTTACACCAACAACATTTGATTTCAGTTTTTTCCTCATCTCCCAATTTCACACCCATCCGACTTACACTTGTACACAACATTGTCTCCGAAATTTATGTCCAAAGTTAGACGTTTATTTCCTCTGTTTATTGTGACTTGGCATGTCTACTCGCCCTGCTCTCTCATACTTTCTTACATTACATTCAACATCGCTTAACCCGTTTTCATGGAATGGAACGCTTTTCTCACTCTCACTCTCTCTCTTTCTCTATTTCTCTAAATCAGCATCCCAACAATCTCATCTCTATATATGCACTCATATAGTGGTAGCAATAGTAGTTTGACTAGTGGAATTCCGCTCTCTCCGGAGTTTCCCTCTAAAATTACTTCAAACTCAATTTAAAATGGAAAGAATAGAAGAGTGAGAGAGAGAATGGATGAGTAAGTAGCTCAAGGTGCGCTCCTCGCGTCATGAATTACATCATAGTACACTTTCAGCCACCACCAAAACTTTTTCCATACAATAATATTTACTCTGCACTAATAGTTACGTTATTTTAAACAGTAACACAGTTTTCACAACTATTTAATAGAAAGAGTTAAGCCTGTTAACTTTAATGTCAGCATTAGTATTCTTCTTTATAGGAGCAACAAATCCAACTTTTTTTTAAAGCCTCACTTTCCAAAAGTTAAGAGTCACCTTGTGGAAGCCAGACAAATGGAATGTAAACATTGTTGCAATTTTGTGTGAGCAACCTCCAGTTAGCAAAACTGAGTACACAAACTCCGTATCAATCTTGAACAAACATTTTCCAAGTGTTTATTCGCTTCAAACGGCCAATTTAAATATAAGCCAAAGGCAGCTTTCATTAAAATTTAGTTAATTTCTTTGCTGATGCTGAAGTGGAGTCCGAGTGACGAAACGAGCGTCTGACTGAGCACACACTACACAAAATCACGCTGCTTAAATATGCACAGCCAAATAACGATATGCACTAATGTGGCAGACACCAAAACCAGCATTTCTAAGCAAAAGATTCGTAAAAACGTTGCAATACTTGTTTAAAGGCACAATGAGCAAGAGGGAATAAGAGAATTTGTTTCACTGTCCTACACAGTATTACATAGACGTGTACTAGCAATAATTTCTAATCAGTAGAACGAATACACAAGTCTTACATAAATGCATACAAAGTACACATTTTCTTTGCTGCTTCCAGATAACTAACTACAAGTGAAGCATTTTCTATTTAAGTAGAAAATAAATGAGCCTTGGAGTGTACAGCAATCAATTAGTCTTAATTTTAGCCTCGTCTAGGAAGTTTTCGTTCCATTCACGATGGCACAGACTTCTGTACCCAGTCCAAACTCACGTAACTATGTCATCAGTTTCATTAATTTCTTCACTTCCAACCCGGGCTTATTCAAAAAACAATTTAGCTACAAATGGACAAATTATAACAGCTTTCTTACGCTGGTCATTCCACAGCGTTAATCTTAGAGACGCAAGCGTCTGTGTATACTTATTTTATCATTAGTATGGAAGTGCAACCGACTCTGACTCCAAACTCCAAATTGTGAATTAAATACAAAGAATTAAAAAGGATCTTTGTATTTCCATGTAATTTCTCATTCTACGTAAATCACATCTGTGTATCAATTCACAAAACAATAATGTGCACATATAAGTGTACCAGAATCTCAGTATTGGGAAAATTCAATCTCATTCTGGGAACCATTTTGAATTCCTGGATTTATACAAAAAATAGTGCAAACTTACTCAAGAGAGTTTCCTAACTTATTTGGTAAATTTAACTACTTGCTTCATTGCCCCCATAGACTGGAAATAATGTGATGTAAGATTCTCCCTGCGTCTTCTGTACATCTGAAAGTTCTATTATAATCTACTTGACCCTAATAGGGAACAACGAATTATTAAGGACTCTACGGTGCACCATCTGCCCAAACTGTTTTTGACGTAAGCATGGAAATCTTCAAGAATGATGGACCATAAATGTAATACGAGAGAGATTGAGTGCCCTGAAAAATGCGCAATACAAACTTAATGTGTTGGCTGTAACTTTATAAATTGTCGCCCACATGAATTTCTAATGGTTACTAAAAATAAATTGAATATCGCACTATTATATTTACACTATTGATCTAGCAGCAACTTATATTGGTATAAAAATACACAAAAAATTCAATTTATTGATTTAATCGTTTTATGAATTGCTTCTTTTACCGAATTGAACACTGCGTTTCCACAGCATGCGAAAATATTCTCCATGATCTGAATTCTAGCTGCTGTGAGATCTGTTGAATGCTGAAGTGTTCGACGAACGTTACAGAAGCATCTTCAAAAATCCTTTTGGAAATATCTAATTTTTGTGAGTGCTTTGTATTTCATTCTTATCTTCATATCTGAAGGAAATTTGTGCTAGCAATAAATCATCTGTGATGTGCATAAGTATTATTGCACACATACCTAGGTAAGCATACAATTATACGTGTAGGGTAAAGTAAACTATGTAATACTGTGAATGCTAGTGAATTGAGGGTTGCGACCAATGTATATTTGTAGGCTGGCATCAATGCTATCTTCACAGACAAAACGTAATTTTTTCCCACAGCTGCTAAGAGCCCCTAGGGAATGCATTATCACAACGATCATCGAAAGCCTTGCAAGATCATACATTAATCTCAAGGGAATCAACCAATATTGATAACATAAAGTACTGTCTACCCATTCCCAAATCCTATAATTTTACGTACAACTGGAAAACTCTTTGTTATTATACAAACATAATTTTAACTGCGGTTCACCGTTGCAAAAAACATTATCGCTGTCTGTCTATAATTGAACTTGCATTTTCAGTCAGCGTCGTACTTCTTCAATTTCAATGAAACCAAGTGTTCCAGCTTTTGGCCTAAAAGCTGCGCATATGCGAATCATGGTGCATTCGAACAGGGAATTTTTCTTTTAATCACTGCAACAACAGGCCCCTCTAATAATTCATCTGAAATTGACTACACATGGAATTTTCCTTGAATCGCATTACCAGGAATAGGCAATGAAAATCTGCTGAACACAAGTATGAGATTCTATTGGGTGCTCATTAGTGGAGATATTAATGTAGGAAATACAACAGAAGTCACAGGAGGCAACCACCGGCAACTCTGGCCAAATTATTGACCACCTGGCAGCTGACAAAAGGGGTTAGTGAATTCGTGGTTGTTGTGGAGTGTTTGGTGTACCGCGATTTAATGTGGCGTGGACAACTCTCCGTGCCACAGCGTGAATGCATTGTCTGCGATTGGACGGTCGGTCCAATCGCACTGGGAATGAGGATTCACAAAAGGAGAACGTTATTGCAAGCACATCCCTCGCCGCGTGTCCATTGATTCGCTTTTAAGCGGTTTCCTTGTTAGTGCGGCTATTTCAATACATTCAAATGCAAACAGATATTAAGACCACCGGCCACACAATGAATGACTTCATTCAATCATACTTGTGGTAATTAAAATCCTTTCTTTTGGCGTTCTGCAGCAATTTAATAACACATAAATATAAGACGGCAGCGAATAATGGTTTGTGCAAGCTGTACACTTTAAAGAATAGACTCCTGTGTGCAATCCCTCCTGCAAATAAGTAAATGTAGCTGTTATACGCTCTTTGACACCTGTTATAGGCCGATACATAGTTTTGAGTATACCCAAGCGAACTACTTAAACATATAATAATATTTAGAATAGGAGGAATGAAATTGGAGTGGTTGCTACCATGGGGGCGAGTAGTAGTACATTTCGAGATGCAAATGGTTTAAAATACAGGTAAGGTGGATGTGTGGGAAAAGAGTAATAAATAATGTTTGCAAGGACGAGCTGTGACGACGAAAGGGGAAAGGAGAAAAGTGATATGAATATTAGTGTGGTAGGACGCGATACAAAAGTAGGGCCTGGTGCACGGGTTGAAATGTATAAGAAATTTATGTGCGCATAGCTAAGCAGAAATGTTGTAGGTACTTATTCAAATACATGTAGGGTGTATTTAGGCTAATACCTACGAAAGTACTAGGCGGGATGTATTCGAGCAAAGTAAAAGCGTTGGCATTCGTGTTTATTTATGAATAGATAGCTGCAACTGGCAGAAAAGGTACGTACACGACGAGGAAGAGAGATGTACTATCTTCCGGAACACTTTTACTTTATTGCCGAGCACATAAGATGTAGGTACGTAAAATGTGATGAGATGTGCCGTGAGTGAACTAATATTTGAAACTGAGAAGTGGATGGCACACCTTAGGTAGTAGATATATTAGAGGAGCAGGAGAAATGTTATTTCTAGCTGCAAGGCAGATGCTTCTGGTGGTAGTGATGCAGAAGCAATCAATTGACTCTTGCCATCCTTCTCTTTACAATCATTCAAGTCCTTCAAGCAAATATGGAGCATATGCCTTCTATTTTCACATTTATTGCTTCGTTCATGCATTCATTGCTTTGGCCAAATTGAAGCGCACCGAGCAAGGAAATAGATTTCCTATTCTTATTTTGCATTTCGAGTGGATACAGACAAACAGCATTCTTTGCCTTTCTAGACACACTCACCTTTTCAGAGGGAAAGCGTACTTTCCCCAACACCATACTCAATGCGATACTAGGAAACTTTCACCCAAACAGAGAGAATCAGATGGGTTTCCCTGTGAAAATTTTGTGAAAAAGACAGCAAGCCCAGGAGTTCACTGAAGTATGCAAAAACATGAGACAAGGCGTAGACTACGAGTAGCAGGTTGAGAACAAGATAAACTCTGAATAATGAAACAGTGCCTGCTTATCGTTAGCTGACTCACTAAGAGAATTCCTAGACAGGATATTTCTTTTTGGGTGAATTGTGAGCCATTGCAAATTTTAAGTCGGAGACCTTGGGGAAGCTGCATGCCAACAAGGCGGTGAACTGCTACACAGTCAAAGTGAAATCACTATGCATTCTCCTCCGTACACATTTCTTTGGTAGTGTTGCTCACTGTCTTTCTTTCGCTCTTTCTTTCTTTGTGTGTACCCTTGTATATGTATACATACAGGAAGTATTAGCTAGTAGTCGCCAGATGAATACATTTAACTGTACACACAATGATATATATGCGAATATCTATGTGTGCACATATTTCACAGAGTTAGACGGCACTTGTGTCTGGGCAGCGGTGGCCTTATTGTTGCTGAGAGCGGGTAGTGGTAGTAGCAGTCTATTACCAGTTGAAGTTTACAATTGCTAACCAGTTTGGAGAGAGACCAGAGAAGGAGAGCGACCAGGTCGATGCCTAATTCTAATACGTGGAGAATTTAAAAGAGAAATTGTACGAGGGATATCTATCTACTTATAGGCTGAGCATATTCTATGTGGAGGGAGACGGAACACCCTGGTCTCGCAGTGTCAGAGGCAACGGTGGCAGGTAGTGGAAGCGTATGCCACATTAAGTAGTGCAAATGTAGGTATGTGCTAGTTGTGGATATGGTGGTGGTAGGAGCAGACTGGCTGTGCTTTTGGTTTGTATGGTGAGTGGAATGGTGTGGGCTTTGGTAGTGCAGTGCAGTGCTGGTGGCGGTGGTAGTAGGAGTATGTGCTTGTGGAGTAGTGACTTGGAGAAACGAGCCAAGTCCAAAGTCTGCAATTATTACAGGATGCCAGAAATGTCTTGGGCAAGAACAAAAGTCAGTTGGGCTTCTCGGAGAAAGTTTGCCAAAATCCTGGAATTTATGACAAAGTTTTGAAAGCTTGACTTGCAAAGAAACTCCATTTTCTTGGGCAATCTTTTTGGCAGCATTAAGAGCTCCACCACAGCGGCACACTTGAGCCCCAACGGAGCACTGCTTCTACTACACTTAATACTCAAGTAGTTGTAGTATCTCATAGGAATCTGTACAAAGAACTGAACCAAACAAGCGGACCAGACCAGACTAAACCCCACCAGCATCAAACATTTACGCACACAACCATAAGTCGTGACCAAATCCAAATGCAGATATTCCACTCCCTCTCGCAACAGTCGGCTCTCTGAGAGAAATTCTCAAATTTTATACAACTTTCCCCAGTCTCTCGCTTTCTCTCACTCTCTGCATGTCCAATTCTTTTATATACTCTGCGACAATAATATGGTCCATTTCAGAACCCGTCCACCACCACATCCCACCAGCATTTAAACATAAACTGTGTGCATTGACTCACTTGACTCACTTAGCTTTTCTTAGTTAGCAAGTATTTACGTACCGACTGTAAAATAATAAGTATCCTCTTCTGTTCAATAAGCTCTTTTAGTACTAGAAATATATTAAATACAGAAAGTTTCAAGAATGAGAAGAAAACGACTAATATAATAGAAATAAGAGAGCCGTAAGAGATTTGAGTGACAGCTCGTCTGCATTTCCGTTGTTGGAATAAACAGTGAAATCATTATTTCTGCATATGTTGCAGTGCTATGTATACGGAGTAGTTAGAGCGAGCGAATGAATCCATAAATTCACGATTCTTTCAGTGAAATAGAAATGTTCGTAATAAGGAGGACTTTTAAGTATTTATATGCGTAATAAAATTTCTCTTCCTATGAATTCTCATTAGAGACTTTATTGTGTACGGATCTGTGAATTATACGCAGTAAAACTGAGTGAAAGTCGTCTCGCCGCTCGTCCACCACCCAACCTTATTCACAGACAGGAGTTACTTGCTGTGGAAAAGGAGCTGTTTACTAGGACGAGCCACAATTTCTCCGGCACTATTATTACAATGTGTCAGAATCAACCGCTATCGACAAATCGACTTGCCGTCTTGACTTTCTTCGCATCTTTCTCCACAGCAGCCCTGCTACCTATATACTGTATTTAGTAGAGTCACATGCAGTGGTGGTGCATAGTAGGGCTCAGAGGGAAGCATTCGAGCTGGGTAGTTGACTCTGGCTGTGCTGTGCATGGTAGAGCTGTGTGTGTGTGTGAAAGATAGTGGCAGTTGTAGGTAGTAGTTGGTAGAGAGAGAAAGAGAGAGTGAGTATGTGCTCTAGTCAAATAATGCACCATTCAGTTCCGTCTTGAATTTTAAGCGTAGGCGGTGTTTGGCCTTCCACTCACCAGACACATACATAAGAACAGTCCCGGACTTACGAAGTGCTAGTTTTTCATGCGTATTTTCATACGACGAATTTTTTGAGAGAGTACACTGCAATGCAGTGAAGGGACTCGAGTCAACGACGAGCGAGGAGATTTCTATGCGAAAACGCCAATAAATACTTACTTAGTATTTTCTTGGAGGAACATTGAAAACGTATCTGTAGAATATCAGACGACTCCGTCTTGTCTGAAGGTAACGTATGGCATATTGAATTTTTGAGCATAAGGGAATTCCCCGACTCGCCTTGGATAACAATCAACTGGAACGGGAAAAAAGCTGCGTCCTTTGTTGCCCCTGCAGTCGAAGTCTACTACAGGGTGGGCCAGAGACAATGATAGAACTTTTGAAATTTAATAACTGAAGAACGGTTAACTTTGTTGAAACGAGGTTAACGGAATATGAAAGGGCATTAAATTCTGAGTGAGATTTAGTGATTTGAACACAATCCTAGCAGACATCGCCGTACCCGAGTAGGCACTGAACGACATGTCCTTTCGCAGTAACCCAAATTGGTTTAAAATTAAACCGTTGATTGAATTGTTGTTCAAATGTGCTAACATTGTGCTTCCTTGATAAAAACTAGGCAATAAATTTTTTTGGTCCGTTGTCAAACGTGCCATTTGAAGCCAAATGCAAAATTTCAAAGTCGAACTGATAGCGTACAACATGAAAGACAAAGACCGAGAACAAAGGCGTCCTTCAATTTCCCCCAAATTTTGCATTCGATTTTAGGGTAGAAATCGACGAGAACAAGGAAATTGTTCTGGCTGCATTTTAGAACTCATCTTTCAAATCCAGCAGAAGGCGTCTGTGGATTTGGCGATATCACGATCAAGTGTTCAGAGAAAGGACATGTCGTTGTGCTCAAATTACCAAATCTCACTCAGAATTTAATGCTTAATTTATTCCATTGACCTCGTTTCAATAAAGTCAACCGTTCTTTAGTTATTAAATTTCAAAATTTCCATCATTGTGTCTGACCCACCCTGTATGTGCAGCATCAGTACCACCAACATCTTCCTTTACTTTCTTTTCTGCTCTTCATCTTCTTCTTTGTGACAAGGCGTACAACTGATGTCCTTCGCAACCACTGCACTGCCAAGCACAATTTTATTCTCTTTATCCTTTAGTGGAGCGAGACAGACAGAATTAGTGTCTCAAGAGCAACGATGATGAGTTTCTTTGCTTGTTACAACGAGCGTTTGTCTTAAACTTAAAATTGCAATCGGCAACTGTACAATTATACAAGGCACGAGCGTCTGACGAGACACAAAAAGTTCCTACGAAATCCACTTTGTACTTTGTTCCCTGTCTTGTCCATTCTGTCTTAGCGCCGATAATTAAATTCACTTGAAACATGGCAGAGGCGCTTCAAATAACAGGAAAAAAGCAGCCGTGCAGTCTGCATAGCACGAACGTCTACCAGAACCTACTCCTCAGTAGCTGATACATAAGGCTGTCACACGTGGCTCCAATCATCGTCGATATTCCTTCGCAAGACAATCTGCACTGCAGCCTTTGGTAACAGTCGCATTCATTGTATGCTTCCAATGCTAGTACCGATAATAACCATTATTGAACATAAATTACATGTATAAACCATTAATTTGAATCAGTGGAAGTTTATACCAGACTATCGGAGCACCCAGCACTAAAATATGAAAACCCATTCGTACGGTAACTACAATTCGTGAATGTGTCTTTCAAATAAGGATTCCTTATCAAGAGAATCAAAGTCGCCAGCCAGTAGAGACAACACCGTAACTTGTACAGAAATGTTCTCGTAAAATTTAAATCTCCGTAATATAAATCGGAATACAAAAAAATTTATTTTGAAGGGCAAAATGCACACATGTTCTTTATTTGCTATCTTTGTCCCGAATGGAACTGATTTTATAACCATCGTTTACAATGAAGGTGGACTAATAAAACCGTGCATACTATTCGGTCTAATGGAATAAATTGGAATTGATGCACTAAATAGAATTAGTTAGAGGAATATTCGCCGGAGTTAGTCACGTTTTTTTTAATCCTTCATTGCAAGTTGATTAAATCTAACAATAAGTAGCATTATACAATTTACTTTTTTACTGCTCTAATTGTGAACCTTTAAAACTTATGTAAAACCGACCCGTCATTTGATGTGTTTCTGATTTTAACAAAAACAGTCCAAAAACTAAATTCTATCTTGGAAACAAGTTTCTTTTAGCTTTATAATTAATTCCAGTGGAACAATGCCATCCGAAACCCTGAATCAAACACAAACCGGAATAAGCTTGAATAAATGTGTACAGCCAAACACGCTACGCCTCTGTGTAATACCAAAAAGTACATGCAAAAATAGAACAGAAAAATTTATGATCGTTGCACTGCTCCACTTTCTACCACGATGTTTCCCTTTTGTGCTTTTTCTTTTCTAACTATCAAAGTATACATAAAGAAAAAGTACTACTAACTCTATCCTCTTTCATATTTGAACGTAAATTTTTGTAACAGACTTACGTGTATGTCTGTGTAGTATTATTTTAAAAATTACTAATTGGTCCATAGGGTACACTAAACAGCTACCCCTTTAGAACTAAGCGTATATCAACTTCTTCACTAACAAATGTAATTCTTGACCGTTGACGACAAAAATCCTTTTGTTTAAAAACTATTTTCTCCTTCAACAACTTGTTAATTTATAGCTTCAAATTTATATCAATGGATTTGTATGTCTTAATGCGAAGTAATATGGATAGAAACATACCAAAACTCACCGAACAAAATGTGACAATGTTTTAAATAGCTGAAAGCTTTACAAATCCAAAAATGTGAGTCCATGCTTTTATTGTATCGTATTTTATTTATACTAGCACCACGTTCTTTGGAAACTCCTACTAATATTCGTAGAGAATTGTATGATTTCATAGAGATTTTATTTGAACTTTAATCCTTTTTATCACTTCTCCAACTATTACATTCATTTTTCAATCAGCATCATTCACAGTTGTGATGTGGCTACTTTAGGAAAGTTGTCGAGACCTGAAACTTTTTTCTCTCATCCCGCTCCACCATTTCCCAAGTGATGGTCGGAGAGCGGAACGTGATTTGAACCCTCGTTTCTCTGTGTGATTCTCGCAATTCTTTTGGATGAGATACACTAAATATTTCCTTATTCTTTGTATACTACAGCTCTTGTATAAGAATCTGTGCTACAGTCTCTTGGCGACATATACGTTCCACTTGTGTGCGGCATCTTTGTGCCGTACACACTGGCAGTCAGTGTACCAGGCACACATAGAATAAGAGAATTACGTGGACAATGTAAGACATGTACCTTGAAAGTTACGGTTAGATTGTAAAAATCTGTAAAGCAATCGTAGCTCTTTCACCGTATTAATTCTACATGGCACTCCAGAAAAATCCTCGCAAATGCGCCGACAAATGGCACCGATATCAATAGAAATTGGGAAAGACGTTCCGTTGAAACCTTAAAAATTGCTTCTCCTGGAAATAAAAACAATACGTAAAGACGAAAGCTACAGAGGGTGATACCTTAGCATTCGTTCACACTCAAAACCATGTGTACGTACATGTATCTAGAAATTAATTTTTTGTGGTCATCATACTAATATCACATTTCTGATTGCTACTAGCCGATTGGTGATTAAACCCAGCTCAGAAATTAATATAGGACCATAAAATAGAATTTTTGTTGTACATAAAAAAATATGTTCGTATTTAGATTTTTTAGCCAAGCAATTTTAAAGTACACCTTATTGAACTTATACTCTCATTGGTTGGTTTTAGTTTACAATTTCATTGTTTTATACTTTTGAGAAATATAAAACAATATTTGTGATATAGTCTTATTACGTTAAAATGTAAATATCAAATCTACATTTATTTAGTTCCCTGAAAAAATAGCTGAAATAACAAGAGCTTATAAAATAAAATTCCTAGAGTAAACTGAAAGGCAGCACCCTCTGTAACATTATAACCCATAACGTTGGAACGATTGAAAAATAAATCTCCAACAAATGGTGAATAAAGTGCCATGGGTTGATCCTATGGGTACTTTGGATATAATTTAGTGAGTTGTTAGGTATGAAAGATGTGGTTGGTGGGGATTGACTGCAATTACATATCTGTACTAAAAGAAAACTTGGTTTCCTCCCAGATCCTTAAGTGTCGTCTCCCACCCCAATAGATATTTCTCCACACTCTTTATAAAAGACAAACGGCCCGTTTTGGTTGCACGACATTGTGAATTATTTAGAATTCATTAATCGGATGCGGACCTATAGTACACATGTTTAACTCCAATGTTTACATTAGCTGTTAAAACCCAAGCTTTATATTCCCATATTGCATCACATACGATAATCTGCTTCAAACACGTACTTTTCCAAATGCATTATGCAACGAATGGAAAACAAGCCTCCAGAAATAGTTTTGGAAATCAAAAAATATTTTAATATGTTAACTTGACATCTGTCGAGACTTTTCTCCGTTTTGACTGAAAGATTAAGCAAACGGATGACATTTGTGAAGGAAGTTGTAGCTTTCTCGTTTTGAAAACTTCATTAAACACGCATCACCCACAAAGAGACTACAGACTGTGGCATTCTATGTTTGATTTTCTGACGTATCTATTACCTAAGTTGTTTTTTATTATTGTTGGCACTGGGAAAGTAAACAATGACACAATACGCACAATAATAAGTAATAAGACGAGAGAGTAAGAGGGGAAATTGGAGATAAATGAAAACGACAAGACAAGTTAGCTAAAAGTACAATGGTACATTAACATGTCCTTAAGCCTAATACATTAAAGCAAAGAGTATTTACTTTGCTAATAGAAGAGAAGGGGAATATTAACTGACTGCAAGTTTAACATGAATGCCAACCTGCCAAGAAGAGATTACTGTGAGAGGAAGAAACGATAAAGGCGAGTGCAGAAGGGAAGAAGTCTTTTGGTTTGGATCTCATTGGATTTTGTGTGCAGATGAAAGACAACTGAACCAAGTGCGATGGAAACATCCAGTAGACTCCAACATCTCACTATCTCCTCACAGCCAACACACAACAAATACCAGTCAGAGGCGCACTAAGACCCAACGGTGGATAGATGCTTATAGTAGGCCATGCATACCCCATGATTGCATCAGACCCTAATATCTCTTTGCAAACCAATACAAAGTCAGTCATTGCCATGAGGCTTCGACTCCATTTTTATTCTGCAATACTTTCTAAAGAGAATATAACAATAGAATTTTTATATTTTCACAGAAAATTACGTTACGAATCTACTGCTCACAAACTTAAATACTAACTATCGTAGTTATTTTTTAAAATTTTCGTTGTACCGAATTTAAATAAATATTGACAAATTATTATTAATAAAAACTACACTTTATACTGTACAAAACTTTCAATAGCAAATTTTATTTATTGTAATATTTCATGACACAAGGGTATAGGAGAATGCTTCAGGATCTAATGTAAAACTTATACAACGAAATAAATAGGACGTAGGTTTTACCTCTCAAGATGTACATTGGAATGGTATTGAGAAAAATCTCTTGATTTATCTATTTTGACTTGAAACATTCGATTCTAGATAACCTTGTCAGAACAAACTCAAGAAAATATTCGAAATTCTCAACGGAGTAGAATTTTGGGGGTGTGGGCGACAACTGACAAACAGTATGTACTACAAATATATCTGTGAGCAATAAATCCATATATATACTTATATATACTATATATAAAGATACACTTGTACTAGTGTACTACGTACAAGGGTATTGTGGGGAATAATGAGAGAATGGCAAAACGGAAGATGAAAATAGTGAGGCTGAACGTACTGAACACGAAGATAAAGATGAAGCGAAGCTGAATCAGTCGATCCGATCAGCTACTTTCACCAGCTCTACACAATTCGTATCAGCTTTCTTCAAGTAATGCTCAGCGCGTTGCACGTACACTATACTGTACTGTGTGTAGTCTACGTAGTGGTTGGTGGTTGTGGTTGTGGTGGTAGAGGACGGGACGGTATACTCACTGGATGACTCTCATTGTCAGTATTGGAATATGAGAGCGGGTGGAACAGTTTGAATTTCGTATGAAAGAGGACGAAAGGAGATTGTGTACACAGCGTACGTGCATTAGACAAGTGGAAGTGTGCTGTATGTAAATATAGTTCACTATTGTGTTACAGATATCACAGTTCTTCTTCTCTGTTCCGAGTTCTGTGTGCGGAATTGTATGTGTGGTCTCGTTTGGCTGCTTGTAGTTAAGCCTAACGAGACTGGGACAATCTGTTAACGTTCCTACTGCTCATATTACATAAAATGATTTTTGATCAATACTTTGGAGACAACCTAAGCGTCTCCTATATACAAATCCATATAGCTAAACCACAAAAGCAGCGCTTCTCGAACCGTTCACTAGGAACCACTAATGGATCTTCTTCTAGCTGGCTTGAAATCCGATATCCTTTTCCACTCATTCAATTATATCGATGAATCGCATCGTTCTAAACCTACTTTTGATCCAGAACATTTCTCCTCCAATATTCCATCATGGACTTGTCGGCAGAGCTACTCATTCACATCCGCTTGTCCTTACGAGCTCAATGAACATACTCGGTAATGATGTCATCAAAGCCGACTTCCCTCCGCACAAGCCTTCAACACTAACCATTATGGATTTGCAAAAAGTCAAGTCAATGGGAAAACGGGAAATGTATCTCCATTATATTCCTGTTCATTGGCTCCTTTAAACTCGTATCAAATTTAACTTTGTCCAGGCTTAATTTTCGAAACTCTGTATCAAATATTGAAACAAGGAATTCCATCATTACAACAAGCATATAATTAAGTTATTTCTATGATAATGATGGAGCAGAATGCTGTCATGAAGAACGAATATAGCCTACTCGAAAATTATTATATTGCGAAATTATGGTATGTAAAACTTGCTCAGGTAATTCTGGAAGAAATTCCTTAAATGTCTAACGGTAGATTCTTATGGTCCCAAGAGACAGAATCAGATTAATAAGGATTAGAGATTAATATTTACCAGTAATTAATTTTGCTACTAGAAATTGTTTCCCTTAATCTATAACTTACGTGTTTACACACTGACACAGAGATTAAAATTGCATTTCAGAAACTTGTTTTGGGGCGATAATCTTACAAGTGATTCCTAAGAGCAGCGTCATTTGCTAGACTTTTAATTAAAATGTATATGCATCTTATTTGCAACCATTTAGCTTTTCAAAGTGCACCATTTCCATTAATTGAGTAAGCAAATCTATCAAACAGAAATATTATGTAGGGAGAAGAAATCTCATTGAGACGTGTCTGAACCTGGATTCACAATTTAGTTGTATTCTTAATCTTACTGTCCGTCAAATTACTGTCACATTTTATTCACACATTATTAACACTGTTGACAATTTAAGTACAGTATAATCTGGCTTGACTGTACTGTGGACCATCTATAAGCAATATTAGTACGTACACTACGCAATGGAAATTGTGTACTCGTGGAAAAACGGTCAAGGGAACAACGAATAAGGGGTACACGAGTCTCCAAAGCCTCCATTGAGTCCAAGTGTAATTAAAATTACTATGGGTGAGCTTTGTGCCCGAAGAAAGCCGTAAGCTCCTAACTACATATATATAATTAAATGAGAAATAATAAATTAAATGCGACGACTAATTAAGGGGTGCAGCAACAACGTTGGATAGTGTAACTTTAGCAGAAATAAATGTGGAAGGAAGGCACCAATCCATTGGGACGACACGTGCAAAGAGCTACGGGCAAATTTATTCCTGGTTGTACCCGTATAATATCTCATTCTAAAGTATCTCGTATAATATCTCATTTCCGAATCACTTGCCACCAGGGTAATCCCAAGCAAAAAAGCATGCTATGTAAAATTTGCTTTTTTGCTTATGAAGAAATTGCATGGTGCTTTATTGCTGTTTTGATAATTTCAGCCTAAAACAACAATTTGTCAAGAATATATTCCTTTAGAAAATTGATTGTATTCATAACTACAAAATACCTTCACAATCTGCATTTTATATAAAATCGATAAACGATTCGAATCCATCATTTTCTTTTACTGCAACAAACTTATTTTAATTGACACACCTGGAAATGCTTTTCAATATGAATTCAACTCCAAAAAATTTGTTTATTTTCATTATTTAATATCATATCTTTCAAAATCTACGTATTTATTATACGGAAAACAACAAAAAAGCATCAATAAAGCAAAAAAGCAAAAACACAGAAAAAGCTCTGTTGCGAACCCTGCTTGCAACCTGCTCTAAGGAAGGAATCTTTTGATATCCAAGAACATTTTCTACTTTTGGCAATTAAAAACTTCCCAATTTGACATAGAAACACAAAGATTTGAGAGGAAAAAGCGTTTTGAAATATTTACGTTACATTTATTTCTTCCAATGAAGAATCATATGAATGGATAGAATATGAAATTTCAATGCGATTTAAGGACATGGATTTGTTTTCACTGATTGTGTAGTAAGCCAAATTTTGAAATTGTTACTCACAAATGGATGAGAGGCTTGGTTATTTGTTTGTACAAATGTTATGCTCAATTATGTGAAGAGCTCGGAAAAAGATGAGAGATGGCAGATGTTCTGCTCTTACGGTGCAGATTAATGAGAAATGAATCTTCAAATTCCTAGACTTCATAATTAGGTTGGTTCAGATGACCAATCGTGAAATTGAATATTATTTATATTTAACCAGTCAACGGAGAAATATCCAAGTTGTATTTCCCGGATGATCCGTAACGCATCGCAATGCGAGAATAGACAGCAAAGCTTCAGACATTCTAAAGGCGGAAGAATTTTAACGATTGAATTTTGAGACATTGCTTACTAAATATATATTTAAGTGGGTATCCATTCGCTATAAAAAATCCACAATGATGGCATAGCTGACGCCAAAGAAAATTTAGTGAAATGTAAAAACATTTGCAGTTAGCGAATCGGAAGTGAAGATTGTCAAGCAGACATTGATATTTATGGAAATGAACCCGTTGGCGTATGAATACAACACAAAAGTATTTTCTGGAGAAGAATGCGAGCCGAGTCAGTAACTTGGTATATTTATGTAAAGTAGTTGGGGAGATGAAATTTAGCAAAGAAACTCCCTTTTTTACTTTATAGAAACAAATGCAGATGGGTAAAGAAAATGGACGAGCACCACGAGAAACAGACAGGGGCAAAAACGAACCAGTGGTACGTACATAGCATTCACATAAGAAAAGACATTAGATTTAAGGCGTGCACAATGTGCACAGATAGTGGGAGACATACGAGAGAAAATCCGATGGTTTCTCGACGAAAGAAAGTCAACTCTCTTTGCTCCACTAACTCCAGATGAGCCTGACAACGAGAGTACGAATAGGGAAAACTGAATGCGAATTGGTAGACATCTTCTTCACGATCAAATGCAAAAGCAAAAGACAAAATATAGTGGTTGCGATGCTCTGGAGACTTGTGGTAGTAGACGTACTTCCCCGGTAGCCTCTGCCTACAAAAACAACAAAGCAATACACACATCACAAACATGCTCATATTAAATATATATTTGCAGTCTCATTCAATGTGCGCTCGTACGGAACATACAAATACACTCACATACTTAGCTATTATAACTCCGTAACGTGCAGTCGCTCACCATGTCAAATGTCTCTCTTCCTTGCCATTGCATTTCGTGTGTGTGTGTCTTTCTCTCTATGTTCTCCTTAACTACCACGCGCATCTCGTCTATCTCAAACTATATTTACATGGTCCATAGCAGTATATGTAGATACAAACCAGAAACGTATACAGAGTACAATTTTACATATATTCCACGCCCGCATTGTTAGTTCACATAAATCTCCCATTCTTTTCCGTTTTCCAGCAGCACGCTTTTTCCTTTCCCCTTCTTTCTCCCTCTCCTCTCTTTTTTCTTTCTCTCTATCTGTCTCTCCATTTTTTCCACTTTCCTACATTTGGCTTACTTACTCGCAAAACAATAGCTATACATTCATACAGCAAAAAATACTCCCATTCTTTCAATTGCAGAGAGAGAGAGAGAGATTCCACCTTACACATTTAGACAACGAGTCGTAAAGTCGCAGAAATTTACATACTACTTTCAAGATGTACTTTGCAGACTTTCCCTGTGACTTTGACTTAACAATGAAAATGTAACATAATGCATAAAGCGAAAAGGAAAAAAGTGAGAGCCGCACAAGATTATTTCCCTGGGAGCTACAGGTGTGCTGTACACTTTCGCCAATCCACCAACTGTGAACTTATACGCATTCCATGTATAAACGTAACATGACAAAACTATCTGAAAACAGCATGGCCAGTATCTATATATACCTTCCAGCTATACAGTGCCATTGTACTATCACAAGTTTTTCACTGCTCAAAACCTTGTTTCCATCACTCGAAAAGTTTTGCGCTTTGTCGTTGTTGAATCGATGGAATTATTTCCTCTGAGTAAAGTATCGAAAGTATAACAATGTGCAAGTGGCCTCCCCAAAAACATCCTTCAATGCAATGTACAATTTACATGTATGTACGTACTTCCCCCAGTCCCACAGTGGATAGTATATCTATTCATCCGTCGATGTGCCTTCGCGTATGCATTTCTCTGTTCATAGTTGGAGAACATAATTCAATATCATTTGTAGGCTTCAATCATGAAAGCGAGTGAGTTATAGACACCCTAAAGTTTAGAGAGCTTTCTCCACTTTCACCAGCCTCTAATATTTTCTCCACTTGCATGCATATTGTCATCGAATTTCTATATGAGACAGATTGTGTGCATCCGTATAGGTGCACGTGGTACAACAAGTCGTGAACGAGAGCCCTCTCCTCTGCACACGGTTCTACCTTTGACATCCTAACTGTCTCCATGTAGAAAATGTAGATATTAGGAAGTAGAGCTGTCTGCGACATTGATATTTGGAGACCTCTGCTTGATTTGAATGTGCGAGTAGCAAACCTTTATTACTTCTCCTATACTCTTCTCAAGCTGATCAAATATCTCGGCAGACCGAGTCCTTTGATTTGGAGTGATGCAAAGGATTCAGAATGAAAAGCTGTTCTGCTGTCGTTTCTCTCGAAAAGCTATTTCATGTGCTCTGGTTGCCTTTGCCGTAATCGAAAGAAATACTTCCACGTTTCACTCCTATGCCACTACGTATACAGACCCTAATGCATATAGACGAAAGTTCGCCTATGATTCTCCTCTCAGCCTATCATTTACAGAAATGGCAACTGTAAAGTGAAAGCACTCTTTCTCTCACTTTCTCTTTCTCTCCTCCTCTATCCCCTGCAAGTACCAATGTGTTTCTTGTCGAGGCAGTGGAAAGAAGTGCTTACACAGCACCTTCCTAAGACACGTCCAGCACACTACCGATGCATCTTCACTTGCATTCCCATAAGCATTGGCTCTGTTCACTTATTGCTTTCCGTTGTTGATACGAAACAACGAAGTACCAAGAGAATCGTGGTACTAGCTTGAATTCCTACCAGTTTCCTTACACTTATGCATGTATAGGCACTATATGTAAATTGGTGTATCCTATTCCTTTGACAGGCATTCCTTATGAGAGTGAGAAGGAGAGAGAAAACGAGTGAGGGAGGCAGCACTGCCACAAAAGCCTACTGCATGGACTCTCAGTTGGTTGCACTTTTCCCTAAATATAGACGTCGACTGACAACATTCAGTCCACTCTTTAGAAATTTGCATACATATGTACGAATGTTTGCATTTACATATGTATACGCCCTAGAGAGCATCCATGGACAAACTCAGCCACAGCAAACTTTATTGGGTTATGTAATGTGGAGCTTCTGTGAGTGTTGCCATCCATAACTCTTTGCTTGTTTGTCTCACGCTACCATATATTACTATATACACTAATGTTGATTTCATCATTTTACTGCTCTGTTTAAATTATGTAAATACAGTGATAGATCAAAGTAAATATGATAAGGTAGAAAAGTTTGCTCCATTTACAAGACTCTTGTACACAAACGATACGTGTACCCACGTTCAGTTGCACTTTTTGTGCACTAATGCACACAGACTCATTCAATGTGTGCACACGAGCTACAGGTTTTCAGACAGTTCTCTCATCGTATTAACCATGTGCATTTATATTTAAAGATGAAACTTTTTAGATGTCACATGGCAAACCAGAAAAATTGAAGGAAAAAACAAACAAAGTAAATTTTAAGTGGGAAATAGTTTGGACAAAGAGCCAATACATTAATGTGTACATAAATCAGAACTTGTATATTTTTACATTCATTTTATAAATACACAATTCACTATTGTGTTCACAGCTTTAAGTTTATTGTACCAGAATGCAGGGTAATTTCGCATTTTCAATACTTCTTGTGAATTTTGTTCACTAAATGTCTTTTATATCTTCTACTTAAATATCACACGAAATCTCTTTTGAAATTGTATCAGATGAAAATAAGGTGGTTCTATTTACTTTTGTAAGCATGGGTAAAATGTACAAAAGGACGGGGGAACATACATCCTCGGTGTCCAGATAGTCGCTGAACACAGTGAACATTGTCCATAGAACATTCAAATTTGTTGGATGATGCATACGCAGATACATCCGCAGGGTACAAAGATACTGGCTGTGAATTCAATCGAATGATTGCAGCAGACTGCACAGCAAAAGATAGGGTGTCCAATTGAGTGCTTCCAGATTGGTTTCTTTGTCAAAGTGTACATATGTAAAGGTACGTCGGCGGAAACATGGCCAGTGGGGATCACAACATTGCATTTGAGCAGAGAGCCAGAGCGAGAGGAGAGAGAGAGAGCGCGAAAGAGACCGAGCGAGAGCCATTCCATGTCAAACACGTCGACAACAGGCAAAATCTAATCTCTGTAAGTACATCTGACAATGAATTAGGAGAGATTTCTCTGTTTTGTATTGTTCCAGGGAAAAGATGTGATGAATTTGTGAGCGAGCAGTTGATGTTGCGAGAAAGAAGCTCAATGTAGGGATGAAAGTGCAAGAATTAATGAACCAGTAAGCATGAATTTCGTTCCACTCATTCTAATGTGCCCATCACTCTCATGTCACCTTCAAGTATTGTCACAGTTAGTGATGAGAACGGCTAATCTTGTCTATCTGATTAGTCACTTAGACGGCAACCAGCCTCCCTTACATGTCTGCCCAGCTACGTTCTGTAAATAACGTGTACAACATCATTAGATGGATTCCTGCATTTGATTCGTAACAACTCTAACAATCCATGCACTGCTCCTACGTACTTATGACCGTGCTAGAACACAGAGTCTACCTACCTATGGATATGTGGAATGCAAGCCATTTATTTGAACTCGCTCGCTCACTTACAGACTTGGCAAGGCCACGGGCGCAAATGTCCTCTTAGAGGACGCCAGACACGAACAGGGATAAAAAAAAGCACGGGTTTTTAATAATGTGGGTTTTTAGGTCCCAAAGCTTAGCATTAAACTGAATAAATTGATTATGTCTTTGTGAATTACATGTTATCTGCTTCTAATTCATTTCTACCACATTTCAAATCATTATTAAACCCTAATATTTAATTTAGTCTAACGTCAATATACAGTAATACTATAATCAGCGAACATAACCCAAATGGGCATGATTTTTAAATTTAGTGGGTCGGGTTTTTGTAAAAATCCCATGAAATGTCACCACCCATAAACCCGTGGTGGCTATCCCTGGACACACGACCGAAAGAGAGAGAGAGAGAGTCGTAATAGAGGCTACCATTGTATGCACCATGTATACTATTACAATAGAAAGTAGGTATAGGCAGCAGTAAACGAACCTCCTTCACTACTAGATGAAAGATCAATGAAAATATATAATAGGGAGGCATAATGGAGCACTAAGGATAATATTGGCTTAAGTCTTGTACAGAGCGACAAAATCCAGTGTATTGCAGTCTGTAAGTTAACGTTATGTGTCCATTCGTATGAAATGCTCTTTGCTCTTTCTCCCTTCAGTGCTCCGCTGAGCAATGCTGCCCCAGACTGACTCCGTGATTTACGAGTGTCTTTTAATGCGGCGACTGTCACACTACTACATACTACAACGTACGTACATAGTCTCTGCACTGAGTTGGACCTACAGTGTACGAGGACAGTGTGCCCAGTCTCGGCAACAGCAATGTGCTCCATGCACTTATCCATACTTGTAAGCCCGTATCTTTGTTTCCTAGCAGAGTTCAACTCAGCGACATCGGTTTAGGTGGGAGTGAGAGCGCGGCGGAGAAAGCTGCAGCACGCCAATCTCCTCATATACATTATACATACGTAAGTACTTGGGAAATGTGTATGCGGAGTCTGGAGAAGAAGCAGAGGCGAGCTCCATTGGAACCGGCTAAAATTGAGCCAACACATGGCAAGTTCCAGTGCACGTATCTGCTTGTATTTATTACCATTTTGGACGACTTGATGTTTTCACAAGTGGAGTCATTCCGTCCCGGAACAGCGTCTTGATTTTGCACAGATTCACCAAGTTAAATATCACCCGCTGCAATGAAATGAAAGAAAAGCAATGTATTAGGACATTACAGATATAATAAGGTCATTGGACAGAATGTGTGTGTGTGTTTGTGGAGGGGGATGTGCAGACGGATGCTGCGACCCCTTCTATCACTGTGCGACAATGAGTCGGCATTTCATCTGCATAAATAAGATCATGTCCTCTCTCAAATTGGCACACTACTCAACCCAGAGACGTCTGCACTACTCCAGCAACAATTTCATTTACTTCCAGCTCCATTGCCACGATTACTTTCTGCGAACTCGATTCAGCACATCATAATCTCACATTATGTACATTATATTGCATAGGGAGTACATGCACACATATACAGACACACACACACACAGACACTTTCACTTACATTCGAGTAGCGAAGCGTGGGATAGTCCAGACATGCATTTATAGTAGTAATGCCACTACTACTAGTGGTACTAGGCAGGCATATAGCATAATGATTCTATAAGAGCAATACAAATAATATAAAGTACCCACACAGTTAGCGTTTCTCTTGCTTTCATAGATAGGGATTCGCACAGTGCAGTACACTGTGTAAGTAACAATGAAGGTTTAGGTGCAAGTGTAGTGTCTGTGTGTGCGAGTGAAAGTTGTTAGTCGGGGTAACTCCCTATTTGTCTCATTGTACAACAACTTGGTGAACTTTGTGATGATTGCGAGTTGCACTGGAGACAGGACTGAGAGCACTATATGTGCTGCTAGGTCTTACTGGGATGGTAGCTATTCAGCCAGTCTGGCAACAATACGAATAAATATACTAACCAGTTCAACTGAACTAAACAAGGAATTCACTATCGTCCTTTGTACTATTTGCCTGATGTACATATGTAGATCGTTTTGGAGCAGTGCGATTCACTAGGATCTAAAGTTCAGCTTCATTCTGGGGCGAGAACTGCCTCCACTTCATTGCAAGTTATCTGTGTGCAGAAAACCGCACTATACGGGATAGGAGCGGCAGAGCCGGAGACGCAGGCAGAGCTGTACACATGTGCTTACGTATATAATCGACTACATCCACAATGTACTTTACGTCCTGCAACAGTATTTTACGTTCTCCTTTTCTGCTAAAAGAGAATGATAAGAAAGAGCTTTTGTAGATAGCTTTCTAGTAGTGTGCCACTCGCTCTTGCACATAGCCCTATATACATTGTAAGTACAATGAATGAGATCTCGTTTCAGATCTAGTGCTCTTCGCTTCTCTGTGTTTGTAGAGACTTTGCAGAAATTACTGCAAAAACACTAGCCACTCAGTGTGCAAGCTGTATAGCCCGAGACTGAGTTACTGTGGGACAAAAGATAGCGTGTAGGCTCTTTCTCTCTCTGTCTCTCTTTCCTCTCTCTTTCTCTCTCTTTCTCCCTCTTTCTCTTTCTCTGTTGTAGTGGTCGTCAGGCATGGCAGAGTTAACTGCAGCAAAGGCAAAGCATAATATTAAGCTTCATGGCGTCAGCTCTAAACCAGTAAAGTAATAATACAGCAAGAGCAACAGCCGCAGCCAATTCCAGTCTAACAAGACGTCTACGTCCTTATATAAATACTCGAGAAAGTCTAATCTATGTACATATTAAGCTCTTCTGTTCTTTGTGTTGTAGACCAGCACAACGACCGTTCAGTCCCTAGACCTTACTCTTGGCAACCTATTTACAAGCTACGCTTTCAAATATGAAACTATGCACGAATTAATGCAACTTTATCACAACGGAAATGATTTTCTTGTTTTGTTGCTGCCCCTCTGTAGAAATTAGTGACACCACCAACCAACTCAACACTCACAATTTTCTACCAATTTTCACGTTTCGTGTGAATTTCTACAGAATCAAAATTTCTGAATTGAGAATTGTACATGAATTTCCGAAATATTGATTTTGTAAGTGATTGGAATTCCTGATACTATCTTATCCATCGCTTTGATTTTGAAATTTTGAAAATTACGAAATGTTTCAAATATAATCAAGGCGTCGTGAAGATAGTTGGTTGTTTCTTTTGGGGCTGAAAACGTCATTCAACTTGTAAAGATATGCTCGTGATATGCTCATGCATTAGATAAAAATTTATTATATCTGGGGTACTACCTAATAGGATACAATGTAAATATTATACAACGACTGGCAGCCATTAGGCTCTAAACAATCGTAGTAGCTCAGAACACTGATTAAATTTTTTCGCTTTAATCAAATTAAAAAAGGAGACGGCTCTCACAAAAGTTTGACTACAATGTTACCAGCTATGGCGTGTTTACACCTAGATACTTATATAAACTGTTACAAGGTGATAGGGGATTAGTTTGATCAAGTTGTTTCAACTTTAATTTTTTTCTAAAAAAAATGTTGAACTTGTACTCACTCTTTCTCCTAATAAAAACTAATCAATCCCTAGTATGATTAAGGGGAGCGACAGAGCCCTAGATAAATCATCCTGTTAATGAACTACGCTGCAAAAAATGTAATTCAATTTACAGGTAGATAAAGAGCATCAAAAAATGAGAACATGCTAGGTGTATCTACTTACATACCTGGTCAGAGTAACTAACAAGAAGAGAAATCTACCTCTTGTATTATCCATAAAATGTTGAAATAGTTTTTCAATTAAATTATGGACTAGTAATTCATCAATGAATTTAAAGGTTAAAAAAATTATGAATAGAGTGCAGGATCTAAAAATGTTTCTAAAGTGCTGTCAATACTTTGTTGTCAGACAGTGGTCGGGTTTGTATGTATAATATGTTCAACAAAATTAAATTATCTACTACATAACAAGTTTTAAGTAATCACATCGTATATGTGATGAATGACGGAACTAAATTGAGTGACGAAACGACATTTTATTTTATTACATAAATGGCTTTTTTCAATACTTTCTAAATTTTCCACAAACAGCGGCAAGTTACATAATATTAGATTGTTAAACATAATGTAACAATCTCATACTGGAATAAATTATTTGGTTAAAAATATACAGACCTTTTTTTAAAAGAAAATTGTTTACATTGGGTTGAAAATGTTTAAAAAATGAATTGAACCAGTTTCCCAATGACTTTTCGATGAATTGTAAAGATAATTGTAAACAGTTTCTCCACAGTACATCCGAATGTACCATGGAGATAAATAAATAACTCAGAGTTGTTATTATTGTTGCTGCATTTTATTTTCTTCGAGTCTCGATTCAGATTTTATTTCACACTGACTAGGAAGCAGTTAGGTAGGCGGGGACACGGGGTAGCCGTCCAGAGGTGTCTGGTACCCCAAAGGGATCTTAGAACAATATTATTACAATTCATCGAAAAGTCATTGGGAAACGGGTTCAATTCATTTTTTAAATATACAAACCCTTTATAATTGAGGTGGAGACGATTTCTACATCGGTAAGAATGTGAATAAGTAGATTTTTAAGTTCGCGAGGCAAACATTTTTATCTGAAAGAATTTATTTACTAAAGAGCCGACATTTCGACAGAATCTTCTGTCTTCATCTGGGCGATTATTTTTCAAGCAAATAGATTTAAGATCGAAAGAAATCATGGATAAATTATTACAGGTAAATAGAATTCAAACATTAAGTATTCCTACACATAGCTGTTGCTATTGGGGATTCTTGAAGAGCGGAAAAAGTACACTTGACCATATGCTATTTATCTTCACATCTCCATCTAGATTCATGGTTGGATTGAAACTTTTAATGTACATAGGGTCTGTCGAAACGTCGGCTCTTTATTTAATAAAATCTTTTAGGTAAAAAATCTACTTATTAATATACAGACCCCTCATTCATTTGAATGATAATTGGTCGCATTTGATTTAGGTAAGATATATTGGTCAGCAATGATTTATATTGCTGTACGTTTGTTCAGAACGTTTCTTTTGTTGTTGATTCTGCAGTGTATTGCATTTATTACTGGATTCAAGCTACCATGCATTTGATAATTACAGTTTCTAGGTTTGTCCGTCTGTGGGCACTTTGTATGGTGGACGTGTTCAATGCACTCATCCGTGGAGTAATTGGGAAAGCCTTACCAGTATCGCCAGTGAATAACAAATACTGGAGACAATAAAGGTACAATGAAAATCACGTATGCAGAAAATAGTGTAAAGTGTGTGAAACGCAAATGATCTCGCTGTATGTATTGCGCCTGCATTATTGAGTACCTACATATTTAGGCAAACTCACTTGCAATTTCCAGTATTTCCTTTGGATTGGTTGAAAACTTTAAATGTGGGTTACACTTCCATGGGAAAGGGCTATTCGTCAATATCGAGTTTATTATTTTCTGTCTCATTTGCAGGAACAATGGAGACGGTCAGTGATTGGTACCGTTTGTGGACTTTACTTCTGCTTGACAATCTCCCAAACTATTTATGGGAGAGAATTTTCCATACTGCTAGTAAAAGGTTTCACTGTTAAAAATCACTGAGCGCTCTATTATACACTATATTATATGTTACAAACATACAGTCCAATTGATTGTCGTGCAGGTACAACTTTCGTGTTGCCCCAGCCTAATAACAACGATAAAGTGTAGTGTGATGTATGTGTAGAAACTAGGAGATATTTCCTCCTACTATTACTTTATCACACTTAATTTGAGTGCGTGAGTTAAATGAAAACATGTGCATTGCTCATCGGTAAAACTCATTTGGGGAAATATCTTCTCCGAGTTCCTATTGAACAGAATAATGAATACAAGGGCAATACACCGTGACTGCTTTGTGGAAGATACATTTTCATTTTTTTGGATTGTTTCATTCTTTAATTCCTAATTTCCGAATTTCACCAGTAAATTGCGTGCAATTACCTGCGAAATACAAAGTAACTTTTCTTGTCATTCTAAGTGACCCTTTGACCTTAACCTATAACCCTTTTGATATTCTATTATTGCTCTTGCAAACCTGTAGTTTATTCAACCTCCAGAAGGTTCATTATCAATGAAACGGATAAGAAATAATAAATCTTCCACTTTAAAAAAAGTTGCTACAATCGAAAATTAAAATTTAAAATCATGGGAATTTAAAATTACTTTGTATGAATTTCTATTCTGATAGTGATTATTATCATAAAATCGAATAGGCTACAGTATTTAAGGCGTCTCTCTAGGTTTTGCCCTTGGTTAGACATTAAATCATTGTAAGATTAGTCGAATGGACACCACTAAATATTTTGAAAAACAAGAAAAACAATCTTACTTATTTCTTAGCCCGACTCAATGCTTTGCTAGGCACACGTAAAATTGTTTCTCTGTACATTCTCCCCAGAAATTCTTTCTATTATCCACAAACTGGATTGCTGTTGGGACAATATGTGAATACACGCAGATATGTATTTCGATTTCAAAAATTTGAAAATCATAACCAGTGTACATTCTATATGAGCCACGATGTAATGCTGTAATGACGTTTCCCCGTGTGGTGGACGTTGGGAAATATTGGGTGGGCTTACCGGCACAAGACTTAAATGAGAGAGCTTGGCTTTGATTCATTGATGTCAAGTCCGGTGCAACGGACGGAGATGGTGAGAGTGGGTGAGGAAGGGGAGAAGGCAGGTTAAAGTGATGTTTTACGGTTTGAAGAGTATGAAATATTAAAGAGCGTATGAAGAGATGATTGGTATAAATACACCGATAAGAAGCATGTTGGTAGGAGGGATGGTGACTTGATGGATGAGGGCTCATGATGAAGAAGCAACAACTTACATCGCAAAACATACGAATTCGACCATTTAGATGCAATGGCCCATGAGCAGATACACTCTTCGCTGGACCTTTTATTATTACGATGCATTAGTTTCCTAGGGTTCTCCAAAAAATGCCAACGAAATCTTTTACAAAATCGCATTGCTTTGACGTTCTCATATTCCTACTTACTAATAGCATGTAGTAGATACAGCGTTACAAATATAAAACATGAAAAACGCCGTGAGTGCATATAAAATATTCTATGTATGTGTGTGAGTAGCAGTGCACGTCTGACGAAGTACACATCTCCCTTTGTGACAGTCTTTCTGAGTAGTAATGGTGCCACTTACTGTGACACGATACTCACACTTGAGGAGAAATGGTGTACCGCTCCTATAGTAGCCTTTGTAGTCACCATGAGGGAATTCCTCGTCCAGATGACGGTTACTATTGAAAACGTATGCAATTATATATTATACATTGTTGTATTGTTTCTAGAGTGCATTCTGCATATATGAACGTATAGATTCAGTACACAAGCATTTGTTTCCTATTCTTAAGTGTGTGTGTGTGTGTGCTTGTGTCGTGTCTGGAATATTTGTGCTCACTGCTTGATTTAAGACACATTCTCTTGTTCTTTGTCGATACCTACCTACTGTATTCCTTATGGTTGGCAGGGGTATTACTAGAATACATGTATATATACGGAAAGAGTTTCAGGTACATGCACACTGAGAGAGAGAGAGAGAGAGAGAGAGAGAGAGAGAGAGAGAGAGAACGAAGTGATGGCAGTAATGTAGTAAAAGGAAGCTAGGATGATACCCTCGAAAAAGTCCTTCCTAGTCTTCCACGTTATGATTCTATGCCACAAAGAGAATAATGGCGGAGAAAGTCATAAAGGAGGAAACAGGAACGAGATGAGATTAGGATCCGGTAAGGAGAAAAGATGGATGCAAAGAGCACGTTGAATTTACAATGGAAATGTAATGTGTGAGAGATGAATCCCAGAACGAAGCACACGTTATCAGTGCACCAGCCTCCACATGCAAAGATACTCAAATGAGAAGAATAGAGGCAGCACCGGTAGCTGCACCATCAACCTGTACCATTGCCTATGGCTGTGGCTGTGCTCAGTAGCACGCCATTGAACAACCGAGCTCGATGTTGAAAGGGAATTTCCTTAGTGTTAAATATCGTGATCAAGCAGAAAACATCAAACTACAACGCACAGAACCCACCGTTTACTATAAATTCCAGTGCGCATTCATTAAGAATAATTTATAATGCGAGTCATGCAAACGACGAATTTTTAACGGTGACAAAACACGATAAATTATACGCGCTATTCGTCCATCAGTTTTACAACGATAAAAATTCTGGATTCTGACAAATAAATTTTAAAAGTAGACATTCTCATGATCTAGTTAATATTTGGATTGTTTAAATAAAATTTTCAAATGTATTATTTCTATTTCCGGTAGCTGAGTATAAATCAGGTTTTGTATAATTTTCTCATTGGATGCCAGCCCGTAGCGCTGGCCACTGTTTCGCTGTTAGAAACAGTAGGTGTTACTGTTGCTCTCCTTCTCTCTCTTTTGACTAGTTTTTCACATCACTGTGAAGCACAATGAGAAACTAGGAACGAAATTGCAACATTTCTCACTGTCCACGAACCATTGAAGTGAAAATCTGCACGGACAACTTTCTCTTTTGGCTGTGGTACGTTATTTCTATGCTAGTTGCACATAAAACACATCCACCCCCAATGTTCACCGCACTGAAACGTTTCGATGTGGCTGTAACATATTTCAGTTACAATGCTTTCCTTGTGATCACTATTCTTTTTTAAACGTCAACGGATATACTACAGCGTATAGTCTACCGACTGTAATGCAATACAATGCCGAATCGTGCAACATTCTTTAAACACAGAGAGAGAGAGAGAGAGTCCTTTTCACACGCTAAGCTACCTAGACGCTATGACACTTCTAAGTAGGATGGATACTGTCGCAGCATTCCGTTATCTTGACATACACAACCTTTTCAAATTCTCCATCCTTATTATGATACTACTTACAATCAGTCTTGTATGTAATTTCCTTTTCAATGTTTCAGTTAAATCACAAAGAGAAACGTTATAGAAGCCATGTAAGCATTAACGTTTATCTTGTATAGACATTGGCGCACAAATGGAAACAGAAAGCTTTCAGCAGGAGGACGACATACATTATTCGTTTTGTCGTCCCACCATAATACACGTACTGCTCGGCTGTCGGCATGCAGAAGAGCAGCCGGGCCAAGCCACATAGTCGCTTTAATTGTAATTCAGTCGTTGACTTTTCGTAATGCTTCCGCTGTACTTCACTTGTCATGGTTCATACTTTTAATACTTGGTCTCATGATTTACATCTGTGATGCTGCCCCCCACTCAACATACTATGTACATACATACATACATACATACATACATATTCAACATACTATGTACATATGTAATACAGATAATACACTGGGTCACGAATATATTTATGAGCTGGCTACTTTTTCAGAGATCTCTGTGTCACTATTCTGAATGCAGGGTCCTTGGACTCCATTACGAGCAAATAAAAAGTCCTTGCTTAAAAATGAAACGAGCTTTTACGGTTGTAGTCGACGTGCGAAGGATCAGCAAGCTTTCCCATGGCATCGTGCAATACAATCCTTGGTAAACATTTTACACTAGTAGTAAGTGCTAGTTGTAGTATTCTGTATACATACACCTGCACATTTAGTTAGGCTAAAGAGAAAGTATATCCACAGAAGAGCTTCATTTCATACATACATGCATGCATACATAGAGACAGTACAGTACAATGTATAAGAGATGAAAGTGTGCACAAGGAACTATACTAACAGTGCAAAGGTATGTGTAGTGGAGAAAGGAATTCATGAGAACAACGGGTCGCATGAAGTAGAAGAGCAAAGCACAACAGAAGCATCTGATAAATTGCCAGACAAGACAGGCAACTCAAATTGCTCAAAGAACTACGACAATTCAAGATGTCTGCATTGCTTTATGTTTACGTGTAGTCCTGTTGAGACATTTTCCACTTCTCTTGCCAAACTAACACTCTCAGCCATTTTCACTTACTTCCCATTGCGAGCATCAGGGACGAACTCGACGACGAGTTTAACTCAACTATTCATTTGTGTACACAAAAAGGAAAACAGTCTAAAGTATCTGCTAAGATTGTGCCAACAAAACCAACTTCTTTCGACACTCGACCTGGTGTTGAGCTATGTACATACTTGTAATGCTCCTGTGCTGCTGCTGCTTCTTCTTCTTCTCCTGTCTACCAATTTATTTACAGATGAGAGAATAAGAAGACGCTACATTTCGCAGCGACATTTTTATAATTCTTTGAAAGTGTGACGAAGTCACTCGGGATGACAAAGTGCACAAGTTTTTTTCTTACCTGATCTGCTCTGACATTGTCGACCACAAAGTTGAACCATAACCTGTAGCGTGGATTACAAGTATCCGGACGAATGAAAAGGTCGTACTCGTACTCAGAAATGAAATCAACGCGACCCAAGTTCCCTGCAAAGACAAAGAGAGAACGGTGTATGTTTATATGTATGTGGGTATGCAGTAGGAGAGTTTGCAGACAAAAGAGTGCACGGCCATACTGGAGAAACTACTCTAATAGGCCGTGTAATTGAATTGGTTCGGTTTTGTTGTTCGAGTGGAACCAGTTAATTCTAATTGAGCCGTTTGTCTATGCATTGAACTGTCTACTGGTTCTGGTTGGATACCAGTTTCTATTTCACTAAGTGGAGATGTAATGATGGGAAGGGAAAATTCAAAAAATGACATAGAACCCGCTGTCTTGACTTCACAATCAAGACAATAGCGATTAAGACATCTCGGACAGTTTTAATCATTGAATGCGATAATCAGCTCTATTCGAATTCTTATTTAGACTTTGTCGTCAAGACATCATCCAGTGGACAACGTTATTATCCAATTCGATCCACCGACATCTAATTAAAAACTTAAACTCAAGCGTAAAATATATATTGCTGTGTGAGTGGGATTAAGCGATCGAGTAAAATCATGAAAGTCGTCATCTGCAGTGTTTGTCAGATCTTGGATAAATCAGTCATGCGACAAACCAGTGAAATGGAATCCTTTGGCTAGTGAAATGAATTTCTACATTTAAGTAGAAAATACAAAGGAATGTATTATTCAACAGTACTTCATTCTATACAAACCAGTGTTGGTTCTTCCCCAAGGGTATACGGTGAAATTAGCCTAATGGGAGAAATGGGTGGAAAAAACCCTCACATGTAATATGGTCGAAAACTAAATTTCTATTTTCTAATGGGATTTGTTTTTTTAAGTTTATTATACAGTACGCATCCCAACTACACCAAGTACGTATATGTTTGGCGATATTTTTGGTATTTCTCTATT
>JABASC010000389.1:0-42817 GCA_019776185.1 Plutomurus gul
GCAACAAAGATCCCTTGAGAATGGAGTTCAACGTGGAGACTGAGGAAGAACCGCATTTCTGCACAACCAACGACGAGGACGACGAAGACGGAGAGGAGGAGACCGAGGGGCGGGCACTGCAAGGAGAAAATTTGGAAGAGGAAGACGAAGAGGAGAGCGTGTCCACCGTCGAGATTGACTTTCCGTCCTCTGCCAGTGACCCCGAAGGGGAGAATGACGCAGGCGATTCGGAAAACAGTGGATTCATTTTGGACAAAAACTACAGCGCAGACGTGGTAAACTTTGTGGATCCGAATCCGGAACAATTTCGGGTTTTTCTCGAACAATTGGGGACGGAAAGTGAGAATAAATTGCAAAATAGTTACGAAGCGGATGGGGACGACTGTGACACGCCCCCCGAAGATAATTCTGAAAATGTGGGCGAGCAAGAGGAGGAAGATTCGGACAACGTTGTGGGTGTGAGTGGGGCAACCAACCCGCCCCGAAACCGTGAAATTGTGCTGACACGGGACAACATCGCCGCGGCGCTTCAGAAGGCGGACGACAACATTGACCGGGAAATTAAAATAATTTGCGAGGAGATTTCTGCGGCAACGGCTAAAGAATTCCTCTCCGACATCATTGTCAACAGTGACAATGATGACGTGAATGGTGGACAGGTGTCCATTACACCGACCAACTTGTCCACTCTGGATGACTCGCTGTCAATGACATTCGAAGAGACACAGGAAGAAGATGCGCGAAGCAGCCCACCGGCGGCATTTTCGTCCTTGGAGTCGGACAATATTCTGGAAACAATGGAAGAAATTCCGTTGGACGACGAAAACGCAACCGTCGTCGTCAACATTGACAATGGGGGACTGCAACAGGATATTCTGGTCAGCAGTGAATCTGGCGAAGGGGGAGCTAGGGGAGTAATCCCACTTTCCAGTCAGATTTCCATTGTGATCGACGATGCTGAAAGCCTGTTGAGTGAAGTCGGCGAAAATCTGGACGGCTATTTGCTAACCACTTGCACGCAGATCGGAATTGCTCCATAAACGTAATACTATTCAATCTGCACAGGGTTCCCTAAATACTACTTTTTACCATTTAATCCCACCACAATGGGATTAAATGGGATTAATTGGATCGATGATTAATTATATTAAAAAACTTTCAAGACAATTATTATGTGTTAAAATCTATTAGGTCCATTAATTCCACAATTTCTCCCGCTTCATTATACAAGCAGGGTTGCGGTTTGCTATTTACCACTTACCACTGGTAAAATAGGGTGTTTGGTGGTTTTTACCACTTTTGGTGGTAAAAACTATGCTTACACAATATTTCCCAAAGATGGCTTGAGGGGATCCTGTATACTAGCTATAGATTTTACCAGTCTGCTAATACCAGTGGTAAAAACCGTTTTTTCCAGTGAGATGGTAAAAACACAAAAACAGCTGGTATAATCGTACACTACAAATAAGTAAATATAAATAGTGTGTGAAACGGTGTGGTTTTAACCATGTAACATGAAATTAATTTTCGTAAAAATTTGAACGGTAATTGTAGAATTATCTGAAATCGTTCACGCGGTTGGACAATGTCACAATTTGGAAACGTAAAGTATTGAAATAAAGTATACAAAGTAAACTAACCAGATATTTAAGTACTTGTAAATAGCAGATACATGACCATTTATCCGACTACTCGCGTAGCATTCTGTTAAAAATTTAACGATCTGTTGGCCAGGGTGCATATGAAACAGGATGAATTTGATGATTTGATTTACCCTTGATTACCTTTAGGATGTCACCCTGTGCAATCAGAAATCATTTCTTTAAAACAGAGATAATTAATAAAATATTTGTGTGAGAGAGTGGGTCCAAGTGATACTGTTCCGTCGAAAGTGTGTCAAGTTTATGGAGAATAAAGTCGATTGTGTGACAGGGTTTTGCTGAAATGTAACTTTGGGTGCAGGTTGTAAAATGGGAAATTCAAAAATTATAATTCCCACAAAGAAAATGATGAATTTAACTGGGAATGGGAAAATTAAATGAGATGGGAAAATTTAAGCATTTTTTGATTGGGTCGTGGGCGAATCAAAGTACTATATGTGCGATGGGGGAGTCTGGTGGGAGGGGTTTTTGAAATTCTACTAGTTTTTGAAATGTATGTATTTAGCTGTAATGTCAATTTTAGAATCAAATTGAGAAATGCGTGGTTCTGAGTGCCATAAGAGAAGGCTTACAAAATTGAACACATACTTTGGGAAATGTTTGAAATTCTACGTCTGCTTCTACAATTAAAATTAATAACTTACACTTAAATACATTTTAATCACTGAACGAGAAAACAAAAAATATTTACAAACATAATATTAATGTCTCCCTTGTGTGTTGTCAATACATAAAAGCAGCGATGGTGTAACGTGACGCATAATTGTAACACCTGAATTGTAAGTCGTAACGGTAACGACCGTGTGCTGTAACTTGTCATCACTGAAAATAGGGAAGGTAATTATGTGTCGTAACGTAAAGTAATTTAATTAATTAGTCTGTACGTGAAATGTATTTTAATGTGCTGTTAATAAATTACCATTACATAAAGCCAAAAATCTTATTCTACATGAAAAGTAAAGAATTTGTCGGAAAAAAACTTTGTAAATTATAAATATTTCTGTTCTCTAATAATTTAATTCGTAAAGGACCAAATTTTTAATTGCCAACACCAACAACGAAGAAGACACTTTGTTAATTGAAAAGTATGATGTTGTCCACCAAGCAAATTTACCTGAATGAGAAGATCCTATTATAATAAATAAAGTGTACAGATTTATTTATTTTTACTCTCAATTCACTTTAAAATAAAACAATTGTCACAAAGTTGTGCATGAAGATGAGAGAAGTGTGCTGTCACTTCCTGCAACTATTTACTAATTAATTAACCAATTACAATAAATTACAAAAAAAACTATTACTAATTATATGGTGCGTGTAATGATTGAAGTAATACTAATTACTTCAATTTGCAATCTAAAAAATGATATAATGTATATACAGAATAAAGGAAGAATCCAATTCATTATTATCTGTATCTAGAAATAATTCTAGAATTATATTTGTCAACATATTATCAATTTTACAAATACTGATGATTGTAAAAAAAAGTATACCAAATCTCTAATAAAGATTTTCATGAGCATATTACATAATATGAATTTTTATGCTCCTAAAATATCGCATCTGTTTTCACACTATTTTCTGCTGCAGATGGATCGAATTCTGAAAAATTAGCATAATTCAATTGTGATAGTTGACAAAAATTAAATTTGCCGTCAACTATGGCCTACATTTATTCCACAGTGCACAACATGGCTTTTCTGGTGTTAGCACAGGGAATAGAAGAAACTGTTTCTTTTAGGTACACCAAACCGTCAATATTAGCATTTTTGCATATCAGCAAGTGATCTTTACGAATGACATAATGCCGGATGTCTCCCTGTGAGGTTTTCATGCAACGTTGCATCACCACCACCAAACACTGACATCCTATTCCATTGAATTGGAAAAGATGTCGAGAGAAGGAACGGACGACTGAGGTTTTCCCTGTTCTACTCTCCGCTCTTTGTTCACTCAGCATACAAATAACAAAGTATTATTCCTAAAAGATGCGTTTGACGTCTGTGACCACCAATTTCACCAAAAAATTGTCTCCGTCATCTAATTTTGCATTTTAAATCCCGCTTCGTTCGTCATACATTTATAATGCAGGGCAGAGCGGTGGCCCAAAGCTGCTGCCTCCACGTGCACATGACCTTCACCAGAAAATCAAAGGTTATCATAAAAAGTCGCGCCTTATTTGTAAACAAATACATTTTTTGCAAAAAGCAACATTTTTAGTTCGGAGTGAGACTTTTTTTGAATTTTCCCCCAAAGACCAAATATTTAGAGTGGATCTTGCATTACTTGTAATAAAGGGGACTGAAATCTTATCCTAACAGTATCATAGAGAATTCTGTTCTTGGAATGTTTCAATGACAAACGAAGGGCGTCTTTATTGTTTGTCGTTGTGCGTGCATTGCAGACAATAAACAGCAGCAGAGCTACTCTCTCAGTGGCGTCATTAACATGTGGTACCACCCCACATCGCCACCACATAGACACAAAGTCCTCCTACTTTAAAGTTTATTAATTTAAAAGCAGCAACTTCTTGTAAAAAGAGGGCACAAGCGGGTCCAGTGCCCATCTGCCTTCAGATTACATTTACGCCACTGCCACTCTGCGCTCGACATTTTACCCTTTTCCCCGTTATTCTAAATACACTTTATGCACAGCATTCATTTATAAATGCAGACTCGTTGCGTTGACCGTTCCGAAATCCAATGCACGAATTATGAAAACTGGTATTTGAAAAATAACATACATAAATTCAATGTAGATACAAAAGTTAAAGTTTGCATGAATGCTTGCGCGTATTTTGCGAGAAGGGGGGAATGGAAGAGGTTTCTACAAAACGATTCCCTATATATAACAATAAAGATCATCACAAAGATCGGTTTTTGGAAGCTTTAATTAAAAAATTTAGTTGACTCAGTAAAAAAGTTGATTGGCTAAAGAAGTTGACAGTCAAAGACTTTGAATGGTATTCGTAGTGGCATCCCGTCATCCACAAATCACAGTTGACTTGAGCTTATCAAATGTTTTCATTTTCCATTGCTCATTAATAAACACGTAAAGTTAAACAGTTGTCCAAATGAATAATATGTGAATTGCAAGCAGCTTGTATGATGAGATAATATTTGACAGTCCTTGAGCAAAGAAGAAGGAAACGACAAACGACAGCTTGCAAATGAGCAGACGACGTTCGCTCGTTGGCTCGCGAGTCCGACCAAAAAATTCCTGCAAAAAACATTCAACATCACTTTTGCGCACAGAACAACAGATAAGATTCTAGTAAATAGTATTTACTTGGTAATACAACAGACAATGTACAGTGCCCTTTAGTTAATAACAGGGTTTCCTAAATTATGCCTTTCCATCTAAAATCCCATCACTGTGGGATTAAATACTGGGATTTGTGATTAAATGTAATGGGATTAATTGGTAGTCGCTGTCCCTTATAACATATAGATCACATTAACTAATCCCACCAGTGTCCCTGTGATGAAACGTTTGAAAACATTTGATCACAGTAATTAATCCCACTGTGATAATCTCACCCGAAACCCTACAATCACTTTTTGCCTATACACGACGTAATAATATTAAAGCAATGGGAAATAACATCAGCATTCTCTTGTTTGTGGTACTAGTACACGGATTACATATGTAGAGGTTTGTATACAATGTGAATGTCTGCTTTAAGACTTACATCAAGGTTTCTCATCAATTCCCTTGCACGGAAGGAACGAGGTTATGTAAATTGCTCTCTGGTTGTCCTGTCATGTCTCTTGTTGAAGTTTTCTGAGCGTTGCTGTTGGAAAGAAGAGCAAAATGTCAATATAAATAATTATGCTGTTGGATAGGGATTCGGTTTTCTGGAATTTTAACTTGCTGCAAATTGGAGTTAGAAATTGGCGAATTTTTAGGATTTAACGCTGAAATACTTATAAATTCTCCCAACAATCAACCATTTTACACGCCAGGAAAACAAACGATTAGACCGTCCAAATGTAATTTTGCCTTTAAATAGCTATTGGAAAATTTCCAACACTGTTTACGCATAGAATCGTTTATATGCGAAATCATAAGTTTAGCGTATTGAATAAAATAAAATGAATTGACATTGATGATATTGATCGATGGAATAGATTGAATTGGGTTGAAAAGATCACATTTGCCAATTAATTTTCTTCTAATCGTGATCATTAGGGTCACAATGATGTAAAATAAAAGTAAATTTCTACGTCCCTAATTTGACAGTGATGGTGTCCATATAATGATACGATACCCCATAAGAGGGGAAATTGAAGGTGCAGTTGGGCTTTTAGGGAGTTCAAAGTCCTCGGTGACATTTTTGTAGAAACATGTATATACATGTATGTAAACTTTACAGATAGATACCTAAATAATACGGCATTCTTAACTAAAATGAAAAATTAATCCGAATTTTTCCCATTTCATTAATTTTTGTTACTTTTCACACAGGTTCTTTACAGGTTTGTCTCTATTTAACGTTTAAAAATTCCTGAACGTATTCGTGTAAAGTGTAACACGTCCTCCAAAGCAATTTTTTGTTTGTAAAAGTCATGTAAATATGTAAATGTGTATGAGTCCCTTGAGACGCATGAAAAGTATGAACAACCGTTACATTCATGGCACACTAAATGCTGCACTCAAAAATATTTATGAACTGCGCATGCAAGAACGTTCTTCTGTTTATCCAATTGACACTACTGAAAACATAGCAAATGGCACCGGCAAAGGAAGAGTGAAGGGAACTGGACAAAGAAGTAAATTTTATTGTCTCCTTTGTTTTCGTGTGTGATTGATGTGTGAGGACTTTTGCAGAATTTGGATTTTAAGAGGACAGTGAAAATGTTCATCAAGGAGGTAAATAAATAATTCAAAATTTTGTATTATACAGTAGTTTGAAATTTTGACTTAAATGAGAATTTAAGAGGACAGTGAAAATGTTCATCAAGGAGGTAAATAAATAATTCAAAATTTTGTATTATACAGTAGTTTGAAATTTTGACTTAAATGCTGGTTAATCTGTCATTGAATCAGTGGTACATCACAAGCCATTTAATCCCTAATTGCAAATGATATTTTACATTCAATGTTATGTTCGCCAGCAATATAAAAGTAAACATTTATGGTAATATTGCAGAATTAACTTTTTAACTTCTAAATAGGTTGTGATTAGTGGATTTAAAAGCTACAAAACAAAGACTGTAATAGAAAACTTCCATCCAGGATATAATGTTGTTGGTTAGTAAATAAATTGCTATTATATTTGATGAATACGTCAGATGTGAAATTAATTACATTCGAATCTTCTATTTTTATGTATATTAAAGCATATTTTGAAACATTTTAATTGATTGTATTTATTAGTTGGGCGCAATGGATCTGGCAAAAGTAACTTCTTTGCAGGTAAATAATGTGAATGTGACACTCAAAATGAATTTGAAGAAAAAATAGTTGCAATGTTCTTACTAATGACTAATAATAAATAGTTGTTTGTAATCAAACTAAATATATTGATATACATTTATAGCTTTAGAATTCGCTTTGCGTCCGGAATCAAGGGCTTTGAAAGTTGAGGAACGTAATGCTTTATTGTACCACGGAAATGTGGCGGATGTCGCCTTTGTTGAGGTGGTTTTCGATAATGAAGACAGGAAACTTCCGGTGAGAACAACGTAAAGTATAGTCTCTCGTTGTTTGTAGAATGTGACTTTACTGGCGAAAACTTGAATTTTTTAGTATGACTCTGACACCGTGACATTTCGCCGACTGATCGGCACCAAGCGAGATCGTTTTTTTGTTAACCAGAAGGAAAACCAAGATGTCAAACAATTTTTAGATTCAGCCGGATTTACAAATTCGTATTACATTGTTAAGCAGGGAAAGGTACAGTCCCAAAACGCATACTCACAAATAGATCTTAATACTTTGGAGATTATTTAATTTAAAGATAACGTTTTGTTTAATTAAGATAAACGAAATGGCCTCATTGACTGATAAGTCGCGGCTTGAAGTACTCTATGACATTTCTGGTTCAAAGGAATTTGATCGAAAGATTGTTGAAGCCCTTAAAACACTAGAAGGTTGATTGATTACACATATTTGCTTTGAAAATATTTGCGTTACAACAAAATAAAATGAAAAAGGATTTTAATTTAGACAGTCAACGAAAGTGGGAAAGTGCTGAAAAATTGTTGAAAGATATTGACGATAACTTTGAAAATCTTCAAGAGCAGTCCGAATGTCTAGAAAAGGTTTTAAAATTGGAGAAAAAGAAGAGGGCTCTGGAGTACATTGTTCACAATCGAGAAAAAGTGAAAACTACTGAAAAGAAATCACAAGTAATGCTTACTTACTTTTGAATAAGTTAGCACCTCAGAATATGTAGCTCAATCCAATATATTTTACCTTTTGTTCTTATATAGTTACAAGAGCGGCATAATTTAATTGTTGCCCGCTGTGAACCCACTCAACAAATGTTGACCTTAAAAAACAAAGAAATAGAAGAAAAATCTAAGGAAATAGCCGCGATGGAACAACAAATTTTGCTTTTAGAACATAAGAAAAAAGATATTGATTTTGAATTGCTATCGATATCAGAAATGAATGTAAGTCATCAGATTATCTACATACATATTAATTACAAACAATCTTTCAACGAACTTTTAATTCATAAAATACGGTGTGATTAGGCAAAGGTGGAAAATCAACTGAGAGACGCAGATGAGACATTTGAAAATGCTATCAGATCCGAAGAAGACATTAAAAAAATTGACAAACGGCTTTTAGCAGCGCAAGGTGATCTGGCAACTTGTCTCCAAAAAATATCAGACATCAAAAACAAGGAAACCAAACAATTGGACATGTAAGAAAGATTATTTGTACTTTATGATTAGAAAATAGTCAAACGCTGAGTTTTCAAAATACTTTTATGTACAACAGGCACAATTCTAGTAAAGCTGAGCTGTTAACTCTGAAAGAAAAGTGTGGACGCTCTGCGCAATTTCGTACAAAGGTTGAAAGGGACAAGTGGATTAGAGCTGAAATCAGGTAAATGAATACAATGCAAAAAATGCTACCTTTTTTCTTATCTGAATTTTTTTAATAAGTAGCTAAAAATTACTTACAGGAAATTAAACGACACTTTAAAGGAGAAAAATGACCAAAGGGTGACCTTTGTTGGTTACGTTGAAAAAATTAAAAGCGAATTGAACACTTTAGCTGCTCGTTCTGAGGTAATCAACGAAGAGTGGGAAGCGCACAGAGCGAAATTAAAGGATCTAGAAATTTCCGTGCTGAGAACAGATTATGACGCTAATGTACAAAAACAAAGGTGAAAATGTTGTCAAAAATATACAATTCTTAGCGTGCTTACTTTGGAAATGGAATTATTGGTGAATTATAAAAACACTGTAGGACTCTGTGGAGCAAAGGGGCTTCTATTGCTCAAAAACTAAACACAGCAAAGGAAAATGCTGATCGTCATATGGACATGCTGCGAAAAGATGGCAACAATAATGCTGTGACAGGCTGGAGAAATGTTCATTCGATCCTAGAAAATTTTCGTGAGAATGGAACTCACCAGGCGATCCTCGATGGCTACTGGGGTATAGTTTTGGAAAATATAAAGTGTGATCCTGCAGTCAATACAGCCGTTGAAGTGGCAGCAGGGGCCAAGCTTTTCCATCACATTGTTCAGGACCACACGGTTAGCAGGGTGATCATGACAGAGTTCAACCGTCAAAAATTCAGAGGAGAAATTAACTTTATTTCTCTAGCTGAAATTCGGAGTGGCAACCGAGAATATCCCGAATCTACTCGTGTTAGTCTATTATTTACTAACACAATTTTTTACATTTTAAAGTTATAGTTGTTTGAAATAATAATAAAAATATTTTGTTTAGGATTGCACTCCCCTTGTGGAACAAATCCAATTTCTCGCTGCACACACCCCAGCAATGAAGTTTGTGTTCGGTGGAACACTTTTATGTAAAACGCTGGAAGTGGCTTGTGATGTTTCTAAGCGGTTTGGATTCAATTGTGTAACGCTTGATGGAGACAAGGTTTTATCCAACGGACCTATTACAGGTACAACGATGAAAACCGAAATAATTTATTCTTCGCAATAAATGTCCATGTATTTATTTAATCTTTATTTCCTTCAAAGACATTGTCCTGATGATGCTCACCCGATTTTTTGTATGTTAAATCCAGGTGGCTATCACAATAGATTGTCGTCCAAAATTAATGTATGTATTGAACTTACAAATGAAAAAAGTCGAATGCATAGTCTGTCGAATGAACAAGAAAAAATACGAGAGCAGCACGTACAATTGGAGTTCGAAATAACTCTAGTGACCAAGGCAAAGGAAAAATTGGAATTGAATGCTTGCTCTATAAGGTGTTCTTTTATGTCCTGATAAAGTCAAAAGTGTTACAATTCACCACACAATCTTAAAAATGAGATAATGCTACTATTTTGTGTGTATTTATTCTGCCTAGATCTGAATTTGAAAAATTGCAACTGGAAAAGGACTTGTGCGAAAGGAAAGTTCATTATCAAAAGTGTAAATTGGAACAGGAGCAGAAAGCTTTAGAACGTATAGAGAATTCGCTCAAAGATATCACTCTCAAAAAATCTTTATTAGAGGAGGAGTTGACGGAAAACTTGGCTCAGCAGTCGTCGCAGGCTATGCGAAGGATGAAGCAACTCCGACAAGATCTCGCTACTACATTGAAAGCGGCGGAGCAGGTCACAGCACAACGAAAGAAGAAGGAGACACAGAAAAAAATGTTGGAGAAATCAATTAGGAGTATGGAGAAAAGGTAAAAATTAATATCAATTCGTATTTGCATGAGAAATTAAATTATAAATTGCAACAAAATTAGTAACATTATAATTTTGTCGTAACTTTGATAGAATTGAAGAGTTGAAGATATTGGGTGCGTCCGCAAGTGCCACAGAGATTTTAAAGAACGATTTAAAGAATCAATTGTCACGCTTAACTCAACGTAAAATGAAGCAAGAAGCAGCTTGGGAAAGAACCAACACCGGATACATGGAAATGCAAGAAAAGGTACGATTACGTAATGCATAAAACTTTGCAGTATGTAGAAATTGTAAATTTATACTCCTCCTATAATAATTTCAATTATAGATGACGAATCTGAAAGTGGACAAGGAAAAATTACTTGACGAGTTGGCCACCATTCAAAAAAGTTTGGATCGAGTCACGAATGGATCGAGTCACGAAGGATCTGGAAAGATTATTTTTGGAGGAGGCAGAAATATCAGCCCAATTGAGTGCTTTACACGATTTAATTCTAAAATTAGGTACCATTCCAGGCAATCTGCAAAAGTACGAAAATACACCCACCAACGACTTGTGCAGAAGTTTAAAAAGTCTTTCCGAGGATTTAAAGATGATGGGCAGCGTCAATCGAACAGCCACGGAAAAATTAGAGAGGATACAGAAAGTGAGGGAAACATTGGTTGAAGATACGACGAAATACAATGAAATGTATGTTAAATTTAATAACAAACAGAATAATAATAATTTATAATATTTTTTAAATACTGTCTTAAGGGATTTTTTATTTATGTTTCGACTGCTGCAGACATTCAAAAATTATGGAGTTGAAAGATTCGCTCGAAGATAAAAAGGGGGACGCCGTGTTTAAAAGTTTCCAAGTTATTCATGAACAATTTCGAAAAATATTCTTGAAGATGGTCCCTAAGGGGAATATCCGCATGCGCTTACTCACAGAAGATGGTGGTCACGTCGATGTTAACTCTGTAATCGACGGAGTAAGTAATCTCTGAAATTTAATTCATATAAATGCACACACACGAACTCTTTACAGATATTTATTCAGAAAACATTCGCCGACATATGAAATAATTCATTTTTAAATATTATAGGAAGATGGAGATCCCATGCGCGACCTGTTCCGTAAAAATGCGTTTGCTGGCGTGGTAGTGGATGTCAACTTTTTAGGAAAACAATTGAAAAATTCCAGTAACAATTCCCTTCGATCATATTCAGGAGGTCAAAAATCGTTAATTTCTTTGGCGCTCCTGTTGGCCATTCAAAAATGTGACCCGGTGCCACTATACATCTTCGATGAAGTTGACCAGGTGAGTTCAAAGTGAAAAAAAATCTATGGATAACATTGAAATTTTATTTCTATTTTGAAACATTCCTCATCACAGGCTTTGGACAAAAAATACCGGTCCGCCGTCGCAGATTTAATTAAGGAACTCTCTGCAAAGGCGCAATTTATTTGTACGACTTTTTCAAGACAATTCATCGATAAAGCTGACGCTGCATTTGGAGTTAAATTTGGAAATCAGGTACGATTTTACCAATCGGTACCCACTAAATTTGAATGCATCTTTCAATTTTATGTATTGTAAATTGGTTTTATTTATCAGGTTTCGAAAATTACACCGATCTCTATCCAAATTGCGTTAACATTCGTGAAAAACGAAGCCGACTCTTCTGAATCAGATCAGAACACTTCGATCAACTCTGAGGAAGTCGAGGAGACAAATCGCAGACGATTCCGTACTTTAACAGATCTAACGTTTGATTCCCCACCACCACGCTTCGTGCTACCAGCAATACCAAGTGGACGCCGAGGATTATGTACCACCGGAGCAGAAAATCTTATTAATGAGTCGTTAAACTCTGAGGAACAAGCTGAGATTCTGCGCGAAGAATTACTTAAAGTCCCTACAGAAACCTGACTGCCATAGTTTATATAAAATATTTGTACCATTTTACATCTTACCCGTTATAATATAAATGAACTAGTTTTTCATTAGCATTAAGATTATTTCCTTATATTAGCTAGTTGATCGAATTCTGTAAAAAGGTTGATCTATTTTTACTTTTTACATAAAAACACTTATACTTTATCAATTATGGTATTCCTGTAGTTTCATTTCTCATTATTACATCATCCTACACAGTCTCTGAAATAGGAGTGCACTTTGCCAATCAAATTGTATTACGACATTTTTTATTATTTAAAAAAATACTTTTTCAATCTGGTAATTGAAGCTAGCACTTTTGGTCGCAGCCAATAATGGCAATAATACAATTTATTGTGCACGAATAGCACTCCTTTGCTGTCCACGAGAATAATAACAATATTATTACAATTCCTAACGATTGCTACACATGGTATTACTTGTTCTGTAGTATTTAATATAAGTGTGTGTTCAGTGCAATAAGTACACAGAGAGTGGACTGATTGTGCTACATAACAACTTCAGAGCGAGAGAGAGAGACAGAAAAAACTGAACAGATCCATAGAAAAGCAGGAGGCTTTTATAAAAATGCTAATGCAAAGCTGCAAAGCCAAAGAAGGAATGAGAGGATGAAGGAGCGTAGAAGATCGTGATCCTCCTCATCCCAAAAACTGATGTGATCTCGATGAAAGGCAGCAACAGCAGCAAAAGTATCGTTGGTGGAAGGCACTCACTACTACAACAACAATGTTTTGATGTGTCTCAATTCAATTCAATACATTTTAATGCAGTCACCACCAATTGGCTAATATACATATTAGAAGAAGCACCTCTCCACTTCCTACTAATAAATAGGCGCTGTTGCTGCTGCTGCCGCTGCCGTCCAAAACATCTCTCTATCTCCATGCATATTAAAGGATGGTGGCTTGCTTGGCTTCTTGCCTTTGTTGTTGTTGTAATATTCTCCAAGACCACTGCCACGGCTACTTCACACATTAAATATATACAATTCTCGTTCCTCCTCCTCGTTGTCGTTCTCTGATTCTGATTCCTAGCTTCACTTTGACAGTGGAGCAGAGCACACGAGAGGAGGAATGATATATATATACATGTAAACTTGTTTCGTTATTAAAGCTGTTAGTACAGTCAGCAGTTGTCCCTGGAATCGCTTAAATGTAATATTAGATCCTCGCCATGAACTCGATTCTGTTGTATTTACCTTTATAGAGGGTCTGCAACCCTTTCCAATGTATATCTCAGAAAAAATAGATTTATTTAATTGAAAACAGTAATTATTCTCATGTGATTCTCACTTTTGCTTTCAACAAAAAAAGGAACCATGCTTTTTTTTATAAAAATCCCCACAAAAATTTCTTAAAAGTTTTTTTTAAGATAAACAGGAGAAACGGTTGCATTGTAAGTATGTTACATGTAACTACTGGAATGTAGGTACACTGTATATGCACATGTTCATTATGTTCTGCTATCTGGAGAGTGGACAATGCTTATGCACTCACTGTAAAGTGCAGGAGTGGTAGTTGATCACCACGAGACAACAAACAACGACAATGCTTATGAGCTCACTGTAAAGTGCAGGAGTGGTAGTTGATCACCACGAGACAACAAACAGTAAGCGTCTAGGCACAGGGACAGTCAGTAAACCTGTAAAGAGACTTTAAACTCTAAACTGGGGAGCGAGGACGGGAGAGAGATCGAGATAAGAGAAAAGCATTAAGACATTAAATATTTATGATTGTTATGAGGTTGCAACTCAATTAGAATCACCATTCACTTCCCTGTGCACCAGTCCTCCAGAGCCAACCGAGCACCAGCACAGGGAAAGCACTAAACGACATTTTACATACTTCCAGGCTACTAACTAATGAAATTACCCAATCAAAGAATTCCAATTGACAATGTTAAAGCAGTGCCGACAGCCTCATTCACATATAAACCCTTCTCTTTCTCTCGTCCACAGCAAGAAACACAGGGTTTCCTCAATCACACTTTCCACCTAAAATCCCATCACAGTGGGATTAAATACTGGGATTTGTGATTAAATGTGATGTGATTGGTATTGCATATCCCTTATAACATACAGATCACATTAATCACACCAAGTGCCTCTGTGATTAAACTTTTAAAAACATTTAATCACAGTAATTAATCCCACTGTGATAATCACACCCGAAACCCTGATCACATTGTATGCATTAAGCATTGTCTGTCGTCCCATTCAATTCTCTATATGTGCGTACTGTACCGAGTACCGTAAAAACTGTGTACAAAATGTAAATGCTACCTTTTCCGTGCACTGCGTGTCCTCTCTTTCTGAATAAGGTAGTTGTAGTTGGGCAGAGCCATGTTAACATCGTATACCTTCCTACATAATAATTTTCCAGTGTTAAAGTGTGCAAGAGATTAAATTCAAAGGAACTACCTACCTACCCAACACCACCACCACCACCAGACTCTATGTAATACATTTTATATTATTATTGTACACAGTGTTTCGTAAATTACACTTTTGAAATATTAATCCCAGTCCACTGGAATCAACTGATTTATTTTGTCCGACGAAAGCGTTGTAACATCCGTTGAACGGAAAAAATTAATTGCTTTCACCTTGAATTGTAATAGAATATAAATTTGTTTTAAGTTGAAATTCAAAGCATAGAACCAATAAGTGTGATATTTGTGCAATATTGGTTTTAGCATTAATTCCAGCTAATTGCACTTTGTAGTGGAATTTTCCAAAATTCCAGTTAATTTCATTTAGGGTCCCGTTGAATTTTCCAATAGTTTACATTTAATCCCAGCAATTAATGCCATTGGAATTATCCGATGGGAAACCCTGAATATCCACTTATTACAGTGAGCGTCTACATACGCACTGCGTTGCGTATGATAAAAAGCCTTAAAAGCGTATTGAGTGAAGCGAGCATTGACTAGTAACGTGTGTACGGATATAATGAGAGATCCCCACGGCCTGAAAAGTATCCCCTGGGGCAGTAAAAGGCAATTAGAAAGATCAAAGGAAAGTCCCCTCTACTTGTATCCCGTGTGCTGCACTCACACAACACACAACACAACAGACAGACACAGCAGATCAAAGAAAAACGAGAGGAATCCAGGGGCGAGTTCCAGTTCGGTTTTATCTCTCGCAACGGCAACAACTCAACACTCAGTCTCCACGGCCGTCTCCACGCTCACACATTAACATTATTAAATAGCTGAAGAAGGATCTCTCTGTGTGTATATCGTATGCACAGAGTGCAAGAGAAGTGATAGACAAGACAACAAGAAGAAGAAGAAGAAGAAGAAGCAGCATCTCGGAATATATAAAGTTAACGTTTGTTGTTGTTGTTGAAGTTAAGTTCCAAAGTGACCGAACAGGTTTGCCACGTAGTGATGAAAACACGTGTACTCTAATGTCTTTGTTACTTCTACTTCTTTTTGGCTTCTCCGCTTCTGCCCATTGGATGTGAGTGCAGTCTTTTATATTTCTCTATCTCCCAAACACTGAAAGAAATTCTCTGTTTTTTTTTCTTTCCTAGTCTCATCCTCCTCTCTCTCTCTCTCTCTCTGCATTTCCATTGTGTATCGTCTCATCGTATTTATTATCGTGGCCAATCTCAAGTCCTACGTGAGAATAGCAAGCACATGGGAGTTTTAACAGTACAGTAAAAAGGACACGAGAGATTCGGAGAGAGAGAGAGATTGTCTTATTGAGTTGTCAGGTTGTAAATCTTGTTTAATGGTCAGATAAATTTTCCGTTGTAAATTACAGAAATGTGCACGAGTGGGCGGACAGAGTCAGGAATTCTTCCCTTCCTTCCTGTGAGTTATTGCAGGGACTCTCGGAGACGCAAATCAAAATCTGCTCCCTCTTCCACGTAATTTTATGCCCCGACTTTTACACTTGTCAACTGACGAAACTCTGTTACCATAATAATAAAAGCTGAAACCACTAACGAACTACCGCGACTCGTAGATGTCCTCCCTAATAGACTCGAAGAGAGGATCGCAGACGTCAATCCTTTATGTACTAATAAAGTCAAACATTTATTTCAGACTATAAAAGTTTTATTGTGGAGCACCCTGTCGCTTCTCTCGCCCTCTCTCCCTCTCTAATTGCTAATGAATTACAGAGAGAGAGAGAGAGAGATTTCGAATCTGAGTTACAACTACGAGTCGCTGTCGTTCAATTAGTCAAGGGAACATCTCCTATGGGAAAATAGATAAATGTCGTTTAGACTCACAGGGTTTCGTAAATCACTTTTTAAGCTAAATTCCCATCACAGTGGGTTTAAATGCTGTAATTTGGGATTAATTGGTATAGATCGCATTAATCACACCAAGTATATCTGTGATCAAACGTTTAAGAGCATTTGGTCACAGTGATTAATCCCACTGTGATAATCACACCCGAAACCCTGAGGAATTGTTGTGGGGACGCGTGCTGGCTTCACTAAGCATTTTGCTTGATAAAAAGAACGTTTTTTTTACTGCAGATTTTTGTGTAGCTATTTATTTACTAGCAGATTTGTTAAGGAGAGCACGTTTAAGGAGAAGACACGCAAGTGCATGCTTAAGCATGCACCATGTTCGAAGAGTTGTACTTGTTTAATTTAGTGAAAGTAGTTTTCCCCGTAACACATGAAATACTTGTTGTACAATTATCCATGGAAAAATTCGTGGAAAAATGTAACAAATGATTCATGTTGAACAGAGAACAAGTCAGACAATATGTCATTCAGAAAATAATTAATTACTACTTTATCTGTCCAATGCCTGCACATTGTAAATCTATAGAAGACAGTTGTAATGGTTCAATAAAACATAAAACCTGCATCAATTCAGGTAGGAATAAAAATAATGACTCCCTTTTAGATATTTAGGCAGCCACACGTGCAAAACGAACAAATTAAATCACAAACAATTGCAGATTTTAAGACTGTCCCAAAAAATGAACATAATAAATAAGTTTTTAGGAAGCCAGCAGGGAATTTTGGCCATTTTGCTATCAGACAGCATACAATTTTCCCCAACGCACCAAAAACTATACAATTTCAAATCCCACGCATTTTTCAAGCTCTGAATAAAAATTTCGTAGAGTGATTCCTTGAAACGAAAAATTGAGATTTTTAAAATTTCTCTACAACAAAAGGATTCTTTTTCAATGCAAATTAATTTTGCCGCTCTACCATGTGGTAGACAGTAGCAGCTGGCGTCCTCACAATATTCACTTATCTTTAGCTCCTTGTAGCAACATTCATTAAATTAAATAGAGTTCTTTGAAAAATTTAATTCCCTTTAGAGTTTCCCTGGTATATTATACAAAGTAGACGTTATTAAGCTAGTAAAATGCTAATTCATGCTTATGTGCTTATGTACATGTGCCAAGTGCCCGTGTCCCGTGTACCGTAAAAGAGTAACATGTACACAGGATACAAAAAAGGGAATTGATGAAAAGTGAGTTGTGGTTGTGTGTGCATGTCGTTGTTTAGTTTGTATCTGAGGAAATAGATTTGTGCACGGTAAGAATGACAGTGTTGTTTTTTAAAAAGGACCACATGGCTCCTTTGATTCATGGGGCTCGCATCGGACTCAAAGAATGCAGATTCCAATTTAGACATCACCACTGGAACTGCTCGCTCACCGACGGTAACTGGGCGGAAATGATAAACACGGGTAATTCATAAAAATTATCATTCAACCATCAATATTTTCATTGTACATTTCCTTTCGCCAACCACCAACAACTAAAGAACGAATTACCGGTGAAAATTCCCATTTTCCCGATTTTTATTTGCTATTTCTCTATTAAATTACAGTAATTGAATCGCTGAAGTTAAAAACATCTGTATAAACTATATTACTTTGAATTTATCAATGAGAGCGAAAATTTTCGGGTACCGTTGAACCCAAATATGGAATGTGATAGCTAAAATGTAATATAACTTGCAGAAAGTACTTGCAACTAATATAGACAGACAATTGTAATGACCAAATTTTACCTTGTCACTTGGTTGGTCCAAATGGTCAAATTTGTCAGCGGCCGCAATTGTATAAATTGGCCGAGATAAAAAAATCCCGCGCAAATCTTTATAAGAGGCTTTTTTAACGCAACCATTAAATAATTTTGTCTACAAATTGACCAATTTGCCCAATAAGTAGCAAGGCAATACATACATACACATAGGCTTCTGTGGCCAAAATGGAAAAATTTCCCTTTGGGAGGAAACTTGAAAAAATCTGGAAAATAGGTTTAATAGACGATAATACATTAAGATATGAATGTATAAATAGCATCGAAAGAGATCAGTCTGGCGGAGGCTTTGTGGAGTGCAGCTTTGACCCAGTCTGTGGCCCGTTCTTGCCGCGAAGGGTCGTTGACCTCGTGTGGCTGTGGGAAAACGCCGAGACCTGGTGATTTAAAAGACGAGTGGCGGTGGGGCGGCTGCGCCGACAATCTACAGTACGGGTACAAGTAAGTAGCCCCCTTAAATTTAGCAATTGATGATTGAATGTAAATTCAATTTACTATTTTGAATTCTTTTGTGGGACAGATTTACTCAAAATTTCCTGGATGCTCACGAAATAACACTTTCAAAAAAGGAGAAGGCCAAACAGCTTGTAGACTTGCACAACAACGAGGCTGGTCGAAGGTCCGTTCTCAAGAAAACGAAAATCGCTTGTAAATGTCACGGAGTGAGCGGGTCATGCGCTCTCATCACTTGCTGGCACCAAATCTCATCTTTTCGAGAAATAGGTACATCGGACTAGAAACATAAAATTCTGTTTAAAAGAACGTACCAATTAATCGTCAATAGATTCAATGAATATGCCGTGAGTAGAATAGACAAAGGAATTACTCGAAAAAAAAAGAATTCTATTTTTGTATTTGCATTTTTGAAGGTGACGACCTGAAAACTCGCTACGCCCACGCCACCCAAGTGAGGCTGAATCGCAAGGGTCGTCTGCAGGTGAAAAGAAGCGGGGTGAAGGTGCCCTCCGTGTACGATCTCGTTTATCTCGAACCATCACCCGACTATTGTGTTCGCAATGACACCCTTCGTATTCACGGTAAACTTTGGAATATAATTCCAGCAGCCATTTACGATTTTAATTTATATTTCACAGTGGAACTATTTGGCTTTGAAACCTAATATTGTAGATTCTCCTCCTGAAATTACTTGTAATTTGACCGTGTATGGATTTTGAGATTTTTGTTAACTTGTTTAGGTACTACAGGCAGACAATGTAACAGTACGAAAGCAGCTCCGGATTCCTGTAAAAATCTGTGCTGCAAACGAGGACACACGAAGGTCACCACAAAAAGTGATTACCGATGCAATTGTAAATTTATCTGGTGCTGTCAGGTAAAATGCCAAGAATGCCACTCTTCCACATCCATCGACATTTGCAATTAGCAATAATTAACTGTTTCATCTTCATAGTCGATTCTACTCAAATATATTTCGAATGTAGGTTAAAAATTATCCAAATACCACCAATTTCGTACTCCTTTCCACTTGAACTCGTAAAACTTTAAATATTCATTCAAATTGTTAGTGTATTAATTATTTAAAAAATCACGGATCCCACCTAATAAAAAGATACGCGGATATTTCCAAACAAAATGAAAATATTTGGTTTGAAATCGTTTGAAAATTAATAATAATTTAATTTCTAATGATTATTACATTCAGTTTTGGCAATGAATAATTTTAATTTATTATTATAATAATGCCTTGTACTTACAATTAGAGATATTCGTGCTTCTGTTGGACATTAGGCAATGTAACTTGATTTTATTGTTATTTTTATACTTTTATATAATATTATATGTATTTAACAAGTGTACACTTTACTCTAATTAAGTATGTCGAGTGGGTGAAAAATGTTCGCTTATGCTTTAAACAGTTACTTAAAAACTTTCTTTAAATGAATTAAAGAATGATTGAGACATAAAATCTCCATTAGACCATTTTACACTTATCGTGCAATACATACATTAAAATAATACAGTGGGAAATTTATTGGGAAAAAATTCCAATTCAAGAAATGGGGATGGATAATAAAATCTGGTAACATTCTCATTCATGTTATTATGCATTAATTAATGTTTAAAAGAGTTTTGTGGCAAATGTTCTTAATAATAAATTATTGCATTGATTTAGATTTGCTTGTACAAACATCTATGTACATAATAAGTTGTTTATAATTACAGAAATAGAAACCTTTGTAAATAACTATACAATACCAAATTTTAATAAAAAAACATATTTGTTCGTTTCGCTCAATAACCTAATTTTCTTTATCATTATTTATTATTATTTATAATTAATACACCTTGGGATTGTTGGGAAAGTGTTTGGTAGCCATATTCCGAACACTGGAGTCTCCTCACTTCCGAGGAAAGCACTAGACCTTCCACCAGATCGCCAGAGACGAAATCTTCCTGTGGTGTCTAAAACCCAACATTTCAGACTGTAATAATAAATAAATATGCTAATTAATTAGTATTTATGGACTTTATTTGCGTTTATTTTGAAATAAAGCAATTTTGGGTGCAAATTACAAAATGTGGTGGCTAAAACTTCGGTTTTGTGCAAAAATTGAATGCAGCAAATATTTTTTAATGATAAAACAATTGCACCCAAACATTCAACCGTCAATGGAATCATGTTGTCCATCAAAGTATTGAGAATTGGATTGTTAACACAGCTAATACTGCAGTCTGCGTGGTTGTAGGACCATGTAGACTTCCCTCTGCGTCCAAGGGCCCTCTCAACAGAACAACGATCTAGTTTGTTGTTCTTGAGGGGTGGGGATTAGCGGGGGGAGTCAGAACTCAAAAGATATTATTCCTTTTCAGATATTTCGTTAGGAAAGAGCCCACTGCAGTTTGATTTTTGAGAAAATGTCGATTGCACACAAGAATTTTACCAAAAGATTTAATCTACGAAAACGGCCGAAACTGTGAAAGCATATTTCTGTACAGTTCTAAGCATAAATAGTAAAATTGTTTATGTTTTTCAGAAATTAAACATTTCAATTAAATTTGCATTTCAAGCAAATTACATCGTGCGGTGACCAACTCACAATCAGTGAAATAGATACCGTTTGAAAAAAGCTAAAGGAATTTGGAGTGAGAAAATTTCTGGGGAAATATGTACAACTTTTTCACCTAAAATCCCATCAGAGTGGGATTAAATACCGTGATTTGTGATTAAATTTGATGGAATTAATTAGTAACCCACATTAATCACACACCTACGACTCTAATACTTTAACCTCTCTCTGCTAACTTTGGGGCACACTCGAACACGAACAACAACGTTTGTTTGGCGCACAACGAAAATCAAAGATGGTTCTGATTAGAAAATAATGTAATTTCGTAATGTCTGTTACGTTAGTGAACAAATGCTGCATTTTCGATGAAAATTATGGGACGCGATGACTGAGGCTCCAGATTCGTGTATTGAATGAATGTAGCAAAAATATTTTGAAGGTAGAAAATTTCTTCCGAAATATTGAGCCGCTAATAGAATTGGGTGTTTGTCAAAGACATGAAGAGTTCTTCCTCCGTATTCTTTGGTTGTGTGGTTGTAGGACCATGCGCCCCTCCTTCGGGCTCTACGTGACCCTACAGTGTCGTCTGAGACTCCAGAGCTAAAATCTGCCGGATGAATTAAAGCAGAGAGCACTGCTAGCAAATTCACAGAAGGTGAGATAAGGAACGGGAGCAGGCTGGACGGCAGTTGACTGGGTCAGTAGGGCAGCGGGGGGAGAAATAAATCCAAAAGTACAAAAAAATTAGAATAAGTCAACTAATTTGCACAAATACATACAGTAAATCGATATAATTAAATTTATTTAAATTCCATGTGCGTTTATTTATTGAAATTAAGCATTTTCATTGATTGGGATGGCAAAAAACTTCTTTGCAATTATTGACACAATAAATAAATTTTATGGTTGCACAATTAATGTATGATTATGATTTTATATCAAAATCACAAATTTCAGGCAAATCCGCAAATGCAAACGATTACACAGCATTTCTAGAATTTCTAAAGTGAAAACATTTTGCAGGTAAACATTCTTGAAAACAATTAACACGCAGGCTTGGAAATAACTACCCCATATTTACTATATGGGGATATTAAGTGGGTGAAAGTGAATTGAGAAAACTGAGCATATTTAATTGACAAGTTTCTATGAACCGGGTTTATTGTAATCCATTTTTCATGCTCCGAGTTACAATTACAATCAAGTTCTACCACAATAACCGCAACAATACTGCTCTATATTTAAAACTAAAAGTTACTATAAACTGCTTCTTGTTGTACTACACAATCTCAATTTACCAGCACATCCTACTACAATTAAAAACATTAATTTTTACGCACTTGCAGTCACAAAAAAATTACTAATCTATAAAACATTTTCAAAATTTAATTTACTTACAATTAGGAAGGATATCTTTGTGTGTGAATTAATTAATACGATTTTATTATTCGGAGTCGCATTTATATTGTACTTGTATAGATTTGTATGTTTCACGTGTAAAAATTATTCTCTTGTGCCGCTCATTATATTCCTACTATGATTCCTATTGAGGTCAGAGGTCAATATGTCATATAAATAGATGTGTGCACACATACGTGACGAAGGTGAATGGAAAATATTTGTAAAGTGGCTTTTGGCTATAATATTAGATTTTTTAAATATTTGAATTTAATTACAGGTGTAGACTTCTACGAGTTCACTGCAGTCTTGACAGACGACCTCACAGCACCAACGAAACTTGCAGTGACATTTCCACTTCCGGTTGATCTGATGAGTGTTGTAGCCCCTCCCACAGCAGAGAATATCGCAATTGTTGTCTTTGTCCTTCTTGACACACTGACGATTCCGAGTCCCCAGAGAACCGCTTTAAACGAAACGAAGAAAATGAGAATTGTACACAAAGACCAACATAATATTGTTCGCTTCATTTAGTGTGCACATTGACCTACTACGTAAATTTGAATTGTGATTCCATGTTTACATTTGTAACATGGCACAATGAACAGTATTTCATTTTATTATTGCATGCACAATCAAAATATAGTTTCTTACCTCGTCTCGTTGTAGTCGCAGTAGTTCGGAGAATTCTCTATGAAACTCAACTCTGACCTCTTCTTGCTCTGCGAATAATATCCACAGAGTAATTTCAATCAACTTTTATATTTTAAAAGTGCAACACTCCCCCTTAAATTCAGATTCACTTTCTTTTTGCTGAAAAACGGTTTACTATTTTAAAATTAATGTCAAGGAAAAAGAAAAACACGTGTCCGAACAAGGTTCCTACATGTTTTCTACCCGATAACACAATCAATGATGTATAAGATGTGTTGAAGGAATCTGCACAGATTGCCAAGATACTTTTTTAAAGATACAAGATACATTCCAAATTTTTTATCCCATCAAGATTCAATCTAAAACAATTTTTCCTTTCAAGATACAAGCTTTCCATAAACATTCTAAAAAATTGTCTACAAGATTCTTTAAATTGAATCTTAATTTGTATCTTCGATGCAGTTCTCCGAAATTCCCCCAAAAAAACAGAATACAAGCTAAATGATGCAGAATTTTAAAATTCTCAAGATTCAAGATACCTCTATGCACACAATACTCATTGTAACTTGTATTTTGGCCATCTGTGGGAATCTGACATAAAAATCCGAAAGGGTTGCATTTTAAAACCACATCAATTTCAAACAATAGCAATTGGGAAACTTACCGACATTTTTGCCCGTTTGTACTTGACGAGTAACTTTTCACCGATTTTTCGGAAGGTGGCCAATTTCAGCCAACACGTGCGAAGAGTACAACTTCCACTAACTCCGTGGCATTTACATTCCGTCTCCACTGTACTCTTCACTGCCTACACATTTCAAATGAGAACCTTTTTTAACGTTTTCCTGTTCTCCGTAAACAAACTGTTTTTAAAACACACGGTACAAAAGCGGTAAATTTCAAATCCATTTATTCATGTTACCTTTCTGCCAGCACGATTGTTGTGCAAATTCATGCGAGCTCTGGCATCACCTTCAATTTCTCTAGAGTCCAGAAATCTCCTTGAGAGTCGAACTGCGTAGTCAACGTCGGCTGAGCATCCACCCCATCGCCAACCGGAGGCAACACCCCAATCTGGAGAAGGGGATGATGTGGTCGATATTGTGGTTGGGGGTGCACAACCACAAGTTGAAATATTACCTCGGGCACAACTCTAAACACATTTATTTTAAATTAATTTTTGCCACTTATCAATTAATACCACAATACTTTTAAAAATAATAAAACAGTATTTATAAACTATTCCATTTCCTTTTCCCAATTAATCTCACCTGAGTGATTGCGTATGTGACTCCGGCGCTGGAGATTGCGTACAAGAACGCAGCCTCTTTTGTTCCTGTATTATGTTCACAATAATTACGCAAACATTTATAAAATCCAATAATTACAATTCTATAAAAATAATTTGTTAAGAAAACACTCTACACGAATTGAAAATGTCGTATTTATTTACCGAGGACGAGGACATGTCCGTAGATCTCCGATCCGAGAATCGTGCAGTTCCAGCGGTTCAATCTGAACTGATGTTGACACTCTGCGAGAGCTAATTTCGTCCCTTCCCCAATGGCAACAATAGCATCCGGAGAAGCCTTTGCACACATAATTATTACCAAGATATTATTTCCAATCGAAATAATAAAAGAAAACAAAGAAACGAGTCGTCTTCCTTACTTGGCAGATATCCCTCTGCTTAGCATTCAATCCCGGAATGCGACTACAAAGGAAATCGGCTCCGAAACTCTCCGATTCTCTGGACACAAACAATTAACCTTTTCGAATTAGTGAAACAGTTGTAAAAATTAGAAATTCGTTGATAAAATTTATTGATAAAGTGAGTGGTCACCTGAATAGCAGAGCGAATAGGAGTATTCCTATCATTTTACCATTTTCCCACACTCACACAATTACCCTCAGGCCAAATCAGAGCCAACTTCACCATGTACATAAGCCAGTCGTACTTATACGTACACAATTCCCTGTACAGGTAGACTACGACACAATATACAGGTAAATATAATAATAAAATTCCTATTCTGTGTCTTGTGTCGTGTGTCGCCTGTGCACACTTGATCTCTGTCTGCCACACAACTCACAACAACCACCTTCCGCCAATTCCGATGGCCAACAAATCGTTTTTCAATTATTGGTCAATGATCAACAATGAGCAGCAATAGAGAATTTAAAAACGAGCACAAGAAGATGGACTTGACTGTCTTGTCTTTTATTGTGCACTGTGTGTCTGTGTATTGTCTGTAGATGAGATGAGACTGTGGATTCGATTGGATATCTCTCTCTCCCCGTATTATATAATATTATTATGAGCCAGCAGGTAACTTGTAACGTTGTTGTTGTAAGCAAATGCTCTTCTTCTTCTGTTAAACTATGTGTACTACAGTATGGGAAGTGGAGGAATGTGATGAAAGGTTCCCCAGCGTGAAACAGAATTATTTACGCCTGAGAGATGTACCGACAAAGGGCCCTCGGGGTGCTATCCTTTCTTTCTCTCAAGGGTCCATTTTTTGTGACTGCTCCTCTTTACATTTTTTCCCGACGTCTTTCTTGTCTCTCTCTCGCTCTCTGTCTATTATACACTCTGTTCTACTACAATAACAGTATTTACACTCTTAAAACGAATCAAACATGAAATACACTAATCTCAAGTACAGCACATTACATCAACGCCTATTCCTTATCTTTCCATTTTAAATAGCAATGAAAATTGTGTAAAAAAAGAATTTTATTTACGTTTTCTGGAAATTTTCCAACTTTTCTCTTTATTTTCAATGATTTTCATTCACAATTTTAAAGCCTTTAGCTGTAAATGTAAAAATATCGTAGCAGAATCCTATCTTGCTATCAGATTCTCATATCTTCAAAGAAGTTGCTGGTGTAGCACCGCTGAACTTGACATACAATCTCACCGTCTCCCACGTTTTTTTTCCCAAGCCACCGACGCATGACCGTGCAACCTCACCGATGATAAAGGATTAAAGACTGTTAAATTAGACTGCGGTGAACTAATCAGCATTAATTAGGGGACGACTGGAGTGAATTTGGCAACGTATTCTTGAACCGATAGGTTATCTTCACAGAGCACCTTTATACAATGTATACAAGTCTCTCGAATGAAAGGATTCATGGCGTCGTAGCGCATATTGTCCAAAACGATGTTAACGAGACCGCATTCAAGAGCCAGATTCTGATTGTCGACGTTGCGGTGACATAAATTCGTGGATAATTTTATTAGATCGGATTTAAAGTTAAGAATTCCTTCGTGGCGTCCCATTTTCTTCAGCTCCTCGATTTCTCGCTTTGGTTCACAATGTTTTGACTCCTCAGCCATCTTTAACAAATCTGTAGGCAGTGGGAAAATTGTTAAGTATTTGTAGAGCAGAACAATGAAATAAAATGTGCGTGGCACCTACATATCACAGATGTTAGCAGGGCTTTGTCCTGTTGAAGATCGTGGTGGTGAGCTGAGACGATTGCTAGGAATTCTGTGGCTGCCTGAGTCGCCGTGACATTCTCAGGAGATATTTCACTTTTTAAGACGCTGTCAACATTTTGCTTGTATTTTTCCTTCACTTGATTTAAAAACTGTGGGCAGATTAAATGAAGGTAGGCTTTATGTTACGATTTACGTAAATCTAATGTTATTCCTTTGTTTACAATAGCTTTTTGATACAGAAGAGTATGTTTTGATGTAAAATTCAGAAATGCCTTACTTGGATTGATATTAATGGATGGACGAATGTGTGGGAGGAGATAACTTGTAGAAAATCAAAGAATTTCTCTGTTTTCACTTCTTGCTTCCCTTTCACGATATCTTCGGCTACAATCAGTCTAAACATCAACAGAAAGGATATGTACTTGAAACGTGACGGATATATACAAGTGATATAAATATCATAAACACTCCTTTTTGTATATTTACATATCAAATAGTAAAATTAACGTAGCTTACGGGAATTCGAGCTCAATGAATTGTATCACTGAACAAATGAGTTGGTCTGTCAGTTGAAAGTCATCGAAGTGTAAATAGCAATTGTGTACGGCCATAAAAACAGCATTTATTAATTTATCGTGCGCTGTTTCAACGATTTTCTCTCTAAATGATAAAAATGAAAAATCAATCCATTTATTATGTGGGAATAGTAGGAGATGCATACATAATTAATTAAATTGTTAATTAATTCTATTACTAATTTGGTAAACATTTTCAATACTTCACAATGAATTACCAGGAATGTTACAGTCATTGAAATTGATAGAAGAAAGTCACACCCGCAGAAGTAGTAATTTATAACATTAAGCAATGACAGGGCGTAAAAAAGTGTGCAAAAATACATATACATATACGTCCATTTGCATTATAATGTGCATAAAGCTGAAAAAGTGGGTCATCTCGTGGGATGTGTGCATCATGCATTTTACACATTTGCAAGAAAAGGTTACAATTATTTACGATTACAAAGGTTTGACTAGTGCAACATAACAGATAAATAACACGATGAAAAGCCTGAAGGAAGGTGCTCACATTTTATGCAAATTTTCTAGAAAAATTTTGCAGTTGGATTTGCTAACAGTGGCGTTAGCAATAAATTGGAAAGCGATGAAATTATTTTTTATTCTTTCGATTCCCTCATCAGACAAGCAGTAGACTAATATTCGTTCACAGAGTAATCGACTATCTTCATTTTGACTGCACAGTTTTCTAAGCTCGCGAAACGTTTCGGTCAAATCCTCTTGTGATTGAATTTTCTTCAAGTAATTGTCAATTAAATTCATTTTATTGGTTGTAAGGCGTACGTTGTTCACTGATTTTCACGCATCCAATGGAATCTTGAAGTTTACCCACTAGCCGCTATATCGCTTTCAACTCTCTGCAATTATTTTAAAACTATTATTTTTGTAATTAAAATGTAAAATTAATTCTTCTACCTCAAAAGTTAGTTTATCACTCCATCAAATTGTAACCGAGGTCATTGGATTTAGCAGGGGGGTTGTGATTTGATAAGGGCCAATTTTACAATGTTTACCAAAACGGTTGTTGATAAATAAGGAGGAAGGGGTTGAAAATTCTACATTTTTGAAGAACCATGGTCGGACACAAAAATTTGCAAGCTCTGTCCAGATATTTCAACTAGAGGTAGGTAAAAGTAACGGTTGAGTAGTTAATGCATGTATGCACGGCGGGAATAACAAACAATATCTTAAGTTATCGGGGTAGAGTGAAACTCAGAATCCATACACGATAATTGTAGTAAGGATCTGTATCTATAATAGTTAGCGGTACATACTTAGATACAAATCAGTCAAAATTACTTTGACTTAATCCAGAAGTGGTTTAAAACCATTCAACCAAGGGATAACTAAAGTTGATCGCAATTATTTTATCATATATTTCATCAAACAATCAGACGAGAGAATTCCTGCACCATGCACTGCCGACTGCCAAGTGCACAAAACTTTATTTTATTATCTCATTAATTATCTGCGTGCAGTGTTGGATTCTTGGAGTATGCCGCACAAGGTTATGATATATTTGAAATCTCAACCCATTAGCAAGTAGACAGTGGTATGCATTTTACTATCTGCAGCTCTTATCTATTGATTATCACAGAATTTCTACTTTTACTGCACTACCTGCACCTTTTTTTTATCAATTTAAACTCCAACTTTAAAAATAATTATAAATCTGAACGTGAACTATCGAACTATGCATTTACCTTTGATCCGGCTCCAATGCAATGCCAATGATGCACAAATTAAAACTGGCCAACCCTTGAGAAGTGACGATTTATGGTCTAGATCTACCTTGTTTGGTTTGCACTTTGCACTGATATAGAATAGGTAGTCTAAATGTATTTAAATAGTTCTGCAAGTGGCAAAACAAGTTATATTTTAGTGCACACCTGCTTCTGCCAATTATTCCAATATCAATGCTTTACAGGTAAACAAAAAAGTTTGGAAATGGGCTAGCTTAAATTTCCCTCTTAAATCAATTGCCTATGCACTACTGTAATACATGTATCATGTTTATAATCCCCAGAGACCAACTATATACATGTATACCAAAAATAAAATGCTGAGAATTTTTAAAACAAAAATTTAATTGCTACCTAAAATTACTTTCTCAATCCTGTTGCGAGTGCAAAGTGCAACGCGATATTTTGGCATTATCATAAATTTTTGTTACCACCACTTCGTGCAGCATGAATGAATGTGGCTTGACTAGTATACTTATATTTTATAAGTATAGGATACATGAAACTAAATAATGAATGAACGCCTACAGACTAGAGTTACTTATGCCCAGGGTTTCGGCTGTGATTATCACAGTGGGATTAATTACTGTGATCAAATGTTTTTAAAAGTTTGATCACAGAGACGCTTGGTGTGATTAATAGGATCTTTGTTTTATAAACTATCAATTAATCACAAATCGCAGTATTTAATCTCACTGTAATGGGATTTTATGTGAAAAAGTGTGATTTACTAAACCCTGGTTACGCCACTTTCTACAGAACACACAGAACACAGCATAAAAGATAGGGAGAATGATATGCTCTGTCTATCTCGTGCACGCAATCGCCTACCTACTCTTCTCTTCTCTTATTTCAACCGTTCGTTCGTTTCGTTGTGTTTTGTGTCTGCAGTAGGCAATCTCTGTCGCTCGTTCGTTTCGTAGTATCTTTCCTTGTCAGTCAATTGTGTCGGTTGTTCAGTCAGTCCCTGTGTTGGTTGTGATGTGAAGAGTTGTTGTTATTTTGTGTGCATTGGTGGTGGTGGATGGACGAGAGTCTGTTTGCATTGTGTGGAAATGCTTGTGATTATTTTTACCATTTACAGTATTAATAATAATAATAAGACAATTGAGATTATTAGTAGTACACAAAGTGCATTCCAAATTATTCCAAAGTCATAAGTTGTTAATTTAGGTATCAAATATCACATAGTAATTCCACGAAGAGAAAAAATATGGGGGATGACACCAGTGTGCAGGTCGCATTGAGGTGAGGTTTCTTGTTTCTCTGTTCTCTTTGTAGATTCCTCCTTCGCAAATGTTCGCCGCCTTTGTTTGGCCACTTATTTGTCCTTAAAATGTCCCTAAAAGGGCATAATATGTTAATTGAAGGTTGTCCTCAAGTAAAGTATAGGCGTTCCCTCTCAATTATGCTCCCATTAAATATTAATTACTCCTACGCGTTGCCAATTGACCGTTATTTATACACCATCTGCCTAATCTAAATCAATTGATGTAATTTGTGATGCATGTGCTTCGTTCTTGTTGGGTGGTTCGGAAAGCACGATCTTGAAATAATAGAATGAATGAAAATGTATTTATTACATAATATATTTGATAGAACGCGAAGAATTTATTTAGGTGTACGTGCAGTCACTGTGTCAAGTTTAATTTTGAATTAATTTAATTTTTCAGAATAAGACCTTTGCTGCCTAGAGAGGTGATCGACAGCTGTAAAATCTGCACCTCCGTGACCCCTGACCAACCACAAGTGTTTATTGGTGGCAACCATGCGTTCACATATGACCATGTCTTCGATGTTGACTCTAGACAGGATGTTATCTATCAGACGGTGTCCTCCGATTTGGTCGAGTCCTGCCTTGATGGATACAATGCCACTATCCTTGCCTACGGACAGGTTAGAAAACATTTTTAATTAAGAAAACATTGAAAGATTAAAATTGGAAATTGTTTAAAAAAATAAATTTGAAAATATTTAGACGGGCAGTGGCAAAACGTTCACAATGGGGACAGGCTTTGAAGTTGAAGCTTTAAATCGACCTGAAGTCACGGAAAATCAAGGTATCATTCCAAGAGCTGTCGTCCAAATATTTTCCTCCATCGAAGATCGAAGGAAAAAATGCATTTCAGAAGGACACAATCCGCCAGATTTTAGAATAATATGCCAATTTATTGAGATTTACAATGAGGATATCGTCGATCTTCTCGAAACTGCAAAGGTTTGCTGCTAAAAATTGTACAGGGAATAGTAATTGGATTTTTTGAGGGTTTAATTGTTTTCTTTCTCACGGCTTGGTTTATGTGGTGGAATAATTAAGGGTTTATATTACAAGTATTTTGGAAATGGGTCGTAGTTATTTATCTTTAAAATATTTTGCCCTGTGAATTTGTATTATATTTGGTTTTGGTTTTGTATTCTGAACATTTTTTGTGTGCGTTAGCGCATTAATTTAGGATGGTCCTGCTGAGTTAGTGCCGGGTTCAATGAATTCACAGAACTTCGCATCGTGACTACAATGTTGTGAATTAATGTGTGTGCAGTTTGTACTTCGTACTGTACGCAGTTCTGTGAATTCATCTAACAAGGACGTAAATTTTAAATGTAAATAAGCTCCTTTGTTTGTAAAGATAAGCGATGTAGCAGTTTTGTACGTATAAATTGTTGACTGCCTTTAGATGAGAACCACTTTATAAATATGCACTTACTATTAAGCAGCCCTAAAACTTAACGTTGCGTGACTATTTCTAACAGCCGGACTACAGCGATTTCACAACAGACTCTGCTCGGGTAAACTTAACTCACTAATAATAATGCACACACGTACACGACACACGATAATTAACATAAAATGCTAATGACATCTACAACAACAACAACAAACAAGCACGCATTTTTTCTTACTTTAACAATAATTATTATACACGAACACAAATCACAAAAAATGCTTTGCCAACTTTTGCTCACACACAGTCATTTATTTAATTATAATCAAAGTCTGAATAAATATCGTGTATTATAAATTAAAATGCAGACACGGAGAAACGCCATCAAAATCCACGAGAACCAGTCAGGGGAAATTTATTTGGTGGGTGTGAGTACGAAACCGGTGAATACAGCGAGCGACGCGATGAAGATCCTCCGGAACGGCGCCTTATCAAGAACCACCGGAAGTACTAATATGAACGATCAAAGTTCACGAAGTCATGCAATTTTTACTCTCACAATAACCGTGCAGCGAGTCGTTGGGGTGAGCATCTCATCATTCTTAAACCAAGAGTCGTCCTAATGCCCACTTTTACTGCTGTGCTGGCAACTTTTAGTTTAATGACACTACCATCATGTATTTTTTATTCTGTGTACAGTCTTCCGGAGGAGCTCCTGAACTAGAAACTCTGACAGGTAAATTTAATTTCGTTGACCTTGCCGGCTCCGAGAGACTAAAACGTACAGGCGCCGTGGGAGACAGAGCCAAAGAAGGGATTAACATTAACTGTGGCCTCCTATCGTTGGGAAATGTCATCTCAGCATTGGCCGATAAAACGAAAAAGTCTTCCCACGTATGTTTTTTTTAAAACACAGATTATAGTTTATGGCGATATGTGCATTCACAGTCTGTACGCATCAAATACAAGTAAATTTTCATTTTCAGGTCCCTTACCGAGATAGCAAACTGACAAGATTGCTGCAAGACTCCTTGGGAGGAAACTCGAAGACACTGATGATTGCCTGCGTCAGCCCCTGTGATCGAGATTTCGTAGAGACGATAAACAGTATGAAGTATGCAAATCGAGCCAAAAATATTAAAAACAAAGTCGTACTTAATCAGGACAAAGCTAGTCGTACAATTGCAATTTTAAAAATGGAAATAGAGCAACTAACACAAGAATTAGCAGAATATAAACAGGTAGATGGAACTTATTTTTAGAAATAATTATGTTGAACAACATGCAGAAGAATAAAATCTAAAATTATCGTAGGGAAAGAGAACGTCGGAGACTGGGGAGTTTTCTGACGCTCATAATGAGAATGTGTTGCTGTCGTCAGAGATCTCATCGTTGCGTGCTCGAGTCAAGGCCCAACAAGAAACGATAAAGATGCTGACGGTGAAAAACAGTGAATTATTAGCGCAGAAGACTTCTAGTAATTGGGAGTCGACGGACGTTACGAGCGTCGTCCAAAGTTACATGGAAGAAATCGAAGATTTGAAGGCTAAGCTGTGTGAGAGTGAAGCGACGTTCGAGGAGATGAAAAAGAAACCGAACAGAATCTCAAACTCGAATTTTGGAGGAAGTGTCAGCGATCTCATCTCCATGGCCAAGCGGGAAGTTATGGTGAGACACAGTCATTGTTATTTTTCCATTCATCTTTTTCTGTGTGCAGTTCGGTTTGAAATAATTGAAAACATAAGCGAAGGGGGTTAGAAAACGGATTTTCGTATTATTACATGAGAAAGGAAGAGATCTCGCGCTTCGACCTTTTTCATATAATAAATCGTTCGTTATTGTACATGTGTATTTGTGTAAACAGTTTTTCCCTCCCAATGATAATCCCAAAATAGTAAACAGTAGCTTATTTCACTATCTCTCTGTGGAATGCAAGATGAGGACCAATGTCTGATAAGATAACCCGATTAACCCGGCACGTACTGTGTTATGATGTAATATGCCCACGTCCAATACATACGCAATAAGATAAAGTGTATCACCTACCTACCTGAGATGCTGATATACTTTAGTGACGGCATACGAGCTAATAAAATCTACAGTGGCCAGCCATAAGTTATAAATAATGTGACAGTTCTTAGCCTACAACGTACGTGGCTGTTCCAATTTCTCTTTTTGCGCTTATTCTTTACTTGGGCATGCATTTCGACTGACCCACTTTCTACTGCTTCTCCAGAGTTTTTCATACACAATATGGATAACACAAAAGTAACTCTTCGTTTTCTGTGTGATGGAGAAAGGCAATTATTTACTATGTGACTAGCTAAATATAAGGAATAGGGAATAATTTTTTGGGGAAACTTTGCGTCTACTCTGTTTATCTTTGTTAAGACGACACTTGCCTCGATTTTTTTAGAACGCTTCCTATAACAAATTGGTTAATCGGACTGAACATGCATTTTAGTAATATTTATGTGCTGCATTTCCCCATTTACACAAAACAAAAGAGAAAATTTAAAATAGTTGGGTTATTTTTACTTGTTTTCATTAGATATAAAATATTAACTATTATAATTTTAAAAAAATGAATTTTAGATGGAGCAGCGTTCCAGCAGCGATGACGATGAATCTTCTGGGGAAGATGAGGAAGAGAGTGATGACTACAACAAAGAACTGGCCGACGTAACGAATGAAATTACAATAAAGCAAAGGTTGATAGAGCAGCTGGAATTGAGTCAACAAAGAATGGAATCCCTGCGGGAGTGTTATGAAGCGAAACTACATGCTCTTCAAAATAAAATGAAAGCAACCGAAGAGGAGCGAGATCGTGTTCTGGCTGATTTCACTGTAAGAAGTGCGCCGTTGGGAAAATTCAAACAAGTCAAAGGTTACAAGTTTTTTTATCTACGGAAAACGTAGATGGTCAAATTACATAATTTCAGGAAAATGTGCACATATGTAATTGAATTACAATTGTAATTTCGAATTTTTAAACTTTTAATGTAATTATTAATTTGGAGTCATTTAATTTGGCCATCCGTTTAATTTTTTTGTATCGTAATTCTTTTAGTTTCACAATAACACTTTTTGTTTAACAGAGGACTACGAAAAGAAGCTAAATGAAATGGCAGCTGAAGTGAAGCGCTTTCAATCGGCTCAGAGGGAGCACATAAAACAACAACGCCTTCTCAACTCCAACCAAATTAAACTTCAGAGTTTAAAATCCGATCTGGAGAATATGAAGAGGTTGAAAGTGAAATTAATGAATCAAATGAAAGATGAAACTTCAAAACATCGTCTAGAAAGTGTCAATAAAAATAAAGAAATTGCTCAACTGAAGAAAGATCAGAGGAAGAAGGAAAATCTCATAAAGACGCTAGAAAATGACCGAAGAATGAAGGAACTCGTCATCAAGAGAAAGTACGAAGAATTAAATGTCCTGAAAAACCGAAACAACAGGAAAAAGTTCAGCCCCGTGAAGACAAAAGCAAAGTGGACTGAATTAAATCGAAATCTGAACAAAAACGTGAGTCTGAAAACCACCGTGGACAATTTCGAGAGGGAAATGTTGAATTTGATTGAAGAGCGGGGAAACCTCGAGTTCGAGTTGAAAGAAGTGGACGATTTAGAAATTGCCGAAAATATAAAAGCAAACATTGTTTATCTGAATGATAAAATTAGCGAGCTCCAAGAAAGTATCCTGGTGGTCAACTCGGAGAAAGAAGAGTACGAAGGCTTCGAAGTTTGGGGAGAGGAGGCAGCCTACCTATTGAAGAAGATGTACGAGTTGACGTACGGAAGCCGAGTCGAAATCAATTCTTTAGCAAGGAAAAACGACGAACTTGAAGGAACGGTCCACAGTGTAAGAAAATATTTACTATTTAGACTCATTCATTTATTTGCCAGAAAACAACCGAAGAACCGCTAATTAATTAATTTTTGCACTGCTAATTGACTGAATTATTGATTTTTTAATCCAAACACAGCAACAACAAGAGCTCTCTACACTCCGTGATTTAATGCAATACATGCTGACGCAGAAATCCACCGACGATCCATTTGCAGTGGACATCACAGCGCACCTGAATAATTTCAAACCCGATGCAAGGCAAAAGTAAGCCAATAATTTTTAAAAATCGACTTCTTTACTTCAACATTCTTTTTATTGCAGTAAATAGATATAATTTGTAGCCCCTGTTACATTCTGAACCAGTAGACATGTGATTTTTAGTGAATGAGAAGTAACTGAATTAGAATTTACACCTTTTTGCTTCTTGTCTGCTTTGTTAGACTGAGATTTTTGTTATTTGTGGTTTTGATGACCCTTCGGTTACCGTTTCATTTATTTTGCAATGTCGCATTTTAATCTATTAGCGCCGCTGCCGAAGAAACTGCACAACAGTCTTCCAGGAAAGCCAGAAGGCTCACCTCCACCACCAAGGAATTGCTCGGAGAAGTGCCTCCGAATCGTGATGACCATCTCTTTGGTGAGCTCAGAAAATATTATCACTGCTACTACCACATCACATTGTTAATATTTATTCTTTTGTTTTTCTTTGAATTTATTTAATTCTGTTTCTGCAATGCAAATGTTCGATGAATGTGTATTTTTCATTCAAACAGCCTCTCTTCTTCTTGCAATTAAGAGATAAATGTTATGGAACGAAAAGATGATATGAAATGTAATCAAAAATTGAAGGAGGTCGTCCTCACCAAATGTTATCTCTTATAAGAGACTAAAAATGTATTTTGTTTTGTTTATCATTATTACCCGAGTTATCATTTCATTTGCATATTTTAACATCAAAGCAACTTTTTAACAAATATTCGTATGGCAAAATTATTTGCATATTTAAATGTTTTCCTTCTATTTTCAACTTTTAAATCAAGTTTGTGTATCAATGTATATCGAATTTATTCTATTGGACATTTTGCTGTTTGCAGTAAACCCAAACAATCTTCCTGGATTGTCTAGAGCTCAGACTACAAGGTCATCAGCCAGGTGTGTTTAGATAATTATTCAGCCAGACATGCAATAAAAATACTTTATATTTTTTATATAACGTTTATTATAATCTTTGTAAATTTTGTTTAGGCTGCTGAGTCGTCGAGACACGTACAGTATATTGCCTGATGTATTACCCACTGGGGAAGATGCACCGAACCATAAGCCGAAAGCCAATAACAGTACTAACAACTTGAACACCACTTTCACAGTAAAAAGTCCGAACTTGGACACTACGTTCCTCGAGTAATTCAATAAAATACGAACTTGAAATACTAAACAACAGACTAAATGTTCCCAAACATTAACATCGGACTAACTTAATTATTCCCTTTAAAAGTGACGTCACTCCGCCTGGATCTCCCAATTCTCGAAGGAGGAGTGACGTCTTTAACAGACTCACTGGAGGATCTGGCATCAACTCTCTTCACATTGGGACAATCAAATGTCTTCGAGCGGTTAGTGCCTTTTTTCAACAAAATCTTTTTTATAGACTTTCATTTTGAAAAATGTACTGCAAAAACAAATTAATAATTTTTTCTAATAAATAATGAAACGTTTAGGTATCTCCACGCGTGCTTTTAACAAACACACATGTAGCTGAAGGACATTCTCGTGCCGTCCTTTCTTTGTACGCAACCAATGACAAATTGTTTACCGGATCCAAAGGTATCACAAATTCAATATGTATTTCTTTGATTCTAAATTTTTGGCACTGAAAGAAAATTTAAAAGTATTTTTTCTCATCAACAGATACTACTTCTAAAGTTTTTGACCTTACCACCGGAAAGGAAGTCACAACGCTTCATGGCAACCCTACAAACGTCAATTGTGTGATATACTCGGAAGAACACAATGTTGTTCTTACAGCCTCTTCTTGTTACATCAAGATCTTCGATCTCAGAGACAAAAATCCTCTTATTAAAACTCTTATGTAAGATGAATAGACAATTATTATAAAAGGTCATCAATTCCCTGTTAATAGTAGCAAATTAATAATTTCAAATTGTAAAATTGACAACAGATCCAGTGGCAGCGTAGTAGAAGAACCCGACAAGCAGGAATACAAATTAGAAATTCCTCGCTGGGAAAGCAAAATTACGGCCATGATTATGGCCAAGAACAAATTATATACGAATTTCAATGAAAAAGTCCGAATTTGGGATCTCCGTGTAATGAGTTATATTGGTATATTAAACGGAAGGCATTCTTCCCACGTCATGTGTCTTGCTGCTGGACAAAATATGATGGTGTCCGGATCCAAAGATCACTACGTCAAAGTATGCATAATCCACCATCCAATATCTTTTCAATCCTTTCGCTTTTAACAGAATGATTAACTGATGATAATTCTCTGTGGCACAGGTTTATGACTTGGCCGAAAATAATTTAAAAGGGACACTAGAGCCACCCCACTATGATGGAATAGAATGTCTTGCTCTAAGTAGAAACACTCTGATTTCGGGCTCCAGGGACACCTGCATTAAAAAATGGGATTTAGACAGGATGGAGTTAATACATGTAATTGTCCTTAAGTGTTTGTTTCATGATGAGCCGTGCTCTAATTATGCAATTCTGTAAATTGAAAATGTTCATAAATCCTAATTTATCTCGAATTATTATCCCACGTATTTAGAGCAACAATACCGCCCACAGCAATTGGATTACTGGGCTCACATTCGCCCCATCTAATGAAAATATATTCCTTTCCACGTGCCGAGATGGTTGCATTAAAATATGGAATGTAGATACAATGAGGGAATTGTCAAAAGTTGAAGTTTGTAAAGGCCCCATAAACTGCATCTGTATTAATTCCAGATTTGCTTTCACCGGAACAAAGTAATTAGACTGAATTTCGAAATAATATTTTCCAACTTAATTCCATACTAATGAAAATACGTTTCCTTGTACGCTTTATTAGCCAAGGGGCTGTGAAACTTTGGCGCTGGAACGACAATAAGTACAGAAACGACGTGATGACGATGTCCACCGGTCATATCCTTGATACAGGAATTTAAATTATTTGTGAAGCGAAAAGTCTTTTTTAATCGGAATTATAATAATTTAAACGTTTGTGTCACTGGCTCGATTATTATAGATTATATATATATATATTGGATGTCCAATTTTTCCAGTCAAGATCAATACATATTCAGTAACGGATAACTTTAGGTTTAATAATGAAACCATTTTGTCGCATCTAATAATACTTTCGTAATATGATTACATTATTGTGTAGTAGTAGTAGTAACACGGTAATTCTATTTGTGCATCTCATATCGTTTATACTTTATAGTTTTCGTCGCATTTAATCGAGTAATAATACTTTTTTTAAAAATAATAAACACTTTCGTCGTTCAATCTTAATTGGATGTATCGTTTTATTGATGAATGGGTTCTTACAAAACATTTTTTAAGTCGTTGGTTCGTTGTCAGAACCATTCCTGTTAAATAAGGAATTGAATAAAATTACATTTTACAAAATAATTAAGTTTATGTTATGCCCCCTTTCCATAGTTTGTTCCATGAATCGTATTGCTCATACTCATATGTTCACTTCAAATGCATAAAATATGTAGAAAATGCCGTCAGTCGAGAAAGCGGACAAGTAGAGCGATAGAGAACGACATTGCACAAGATAGTGGTGGTAAGAGGAAATTGGAAATTATTATTTATCTGGAATTGCAGTAAAAATAGCATATATGAGGAAGGCGGAGCCTGATTAAGTATTGGCGGTAGCATTGCAGACGAGAGATGACGGTAAAATATTTTAGAGGAGAGACCGCTAGCGAAACTTGGGAATTTTTGACATAAATGATTGTGTGTGAATGAGGCACCCCCTTTTCAAAAAGGAACATTATAAAGCAAAACAGAAATTGTTTTGCATTATATTCTTCAAAATAATTATACTGCCATTTAAAGTTCTAAATTTCGACTTTAGTTGTCCATCCCTATATGAAGTGAGTTTTGCTGCAAAAATATTTAACCAATAAAGCCACCATTAGTTTTACATTGTCTTTTTAAATTGTCTTATTATGTATACTGACAATTTAAAAAAGGTGAGTCATGTGTATATTGATGTTCGTGCTAAAATTATAAATTACAAATTTTCAAAGGTATTCATTTTTTTCATTGGTGCAGATATATTTTTCACACACCACTCGACGTCAGCAAAAATTCGCGCCGGGCCGAGCACTGCAAACCAGCTGCACTCTACAACAAGAACGTAAGCAGTACCAAGAAGAACGTATAAATATCATAGCCATAAAAGGCAGGTCATTGTAAGAGCATAGAATGGCGCATGCGTCAGGCCATAAGTGAAAGGCCGAGACAACCTCTAATATATTTTCAGTAAAGTGTGGAATGTCTTTCGAGAAACAAGTTATTGCTTCTATATTATGTGAATCAGTGAAATGAATGGGTTAAATTTACGAAAATTAATTTCCATATTGCCACAACACAGCCACTACAGACAGACACGAATTTCAAGTCTTCTATGAGTTGAATTAATGGACTTAATGAATTTTAAGTGAAATTCACATCCCCGTTCTCTGTGTCTACTCAAAAATAGTTACAAATTTACAAATTTCGGTATTCATCCTTCATGATTATTCAAATATATCTTTAGTTTACATTTTAACCACGTACGTACATAGTCCAAATGTCAATCAAAGTAACTAGTCTTTTAAAAAGAAACAGCAGGACACGATCAAACTTCCTTTCTCGTTAGTTTGTCTTGTCCTCCTCAGTTCATATTCTAAAAAGTTTTCATTCATCGTATTCAATGTGTCTACTAACGTTAATTTGATTTTTTCTAGCCACACTCACAATATTCTCAGAACAATTTAATACGTAGTTTAACTATCAAACAATTTTTATTGCTTTTTGGCCAATTATATTAGTCGTAATTAATTTTAGTCACATACATATAATATATTTAAACATCAATTCTGTGTCTCCTCTCTCTCCGAGTATTCTACGACAGTTTTCACATTTTGTACGGGTTTGCAAATGGCGATCGTTGGGCTTGGCCGTTTCTCCATTCTGTAAATTTCTGTACACACAAACGATCGTCTCTTTCTGTGTATGACTCATATAACCTCTATCTCTTCTCTATAGACTAATCCTTCCCCCCTTCCCCCTCTTCCCCACACCCTCTCTGTCCCTGCCTACTTTTCCATTCCACCTATTATAGTGCTACTGCGTTGTTGCACTCCTAAACACCAAAACCATTCCTTCTCCGTTCTCAGCTCTCTTCATCGTTTTTTCTAAGTGTGGACATTGAGGTTGTTGGCGTATGTGGCTGCCACAATCACTCCTTGATTGAAATTACGCAATAGCTCCAGTACACACACTCAAATGCTGATTTTGCTATGGATTTTCTCATAATTAGAAGTAGGAAGTTTTTTTTTATAGAAATAATATTTGCAGTTTTCAAGGGAGAATTTTTAGATTTCTTTTTATAATGAGAGCCAAGCCACTTCTATTTCTCTTTTGCTATTATTCTCTGTAGAAAATACAAAGCAGATGTTAATAGAGGACGAGGAAGGTCGATTGAACAACAAACATAGTTTTCCGATGGTAGGATAACGTTATAACGTATGTCATTATGTAGTGCGGTGGTTGGTGGTGGTGAGAGAATCGCCTGTAACTGCGAAATAGCGCATTACCCCGTCGCAGCCAGAGAGAAGGGAGAGACCGTAATTTTCCAGCTTTTGCTATTTATTTATGTAATTGTTTGTTTGTCGATCGAATTATTGACGAACTACGCATATGGAAAAATGTGAAAGAGCTGTTACAACTTACAACTGTGAATTAGCTAGAAAGCCCTGGGTTCAGACAAGTACAAGGTTTTCATGTATGTTGGTGCTGGTGAGCCTAAAATGTTCATGAACTATTAATATGTCAAATGTCAAGTGTGCTCAATTCAATGAAATAATGCCGGGCTATGGCAGAAAAAAATTATGTGCAAGTTTTAAAAATATTGAATGTTTAATTGAATGTGAGGCTCACATTGTGAGCTGAATTTTATAAAACAAAATGAACAAGACAAAGGAAGTGAAAATTGAATGTTGGGTAAAAAAATGAATGACTCGTGTGCTGTTGCTTAAATGAAACGTTTAATGAATGTTAAGGTAATTAAATGTATGTTTTTCAGGGGATCTTAAAAAATGACGTCGGAAAAGGACGATGGTCAAGTGACGAGCACAACTAATGATATGATCGATCATGACCACCATGAACAATTCGTGGCCACTGACCTATCCAATGGAACAGCAGGCTGTTATAGTACCGCCACGACGACGACGACGACAAGCATTAACGACCCTGTTGACCTCAGCTTGGACGCAGAGCCGGAGCCTTCCCTGGGGACCGGGAACGGTCAGCAGCAGGCCACAAGCGATGTGGACGATGTCTCAGACTCAGAGTTGGAAATGGATCTGGGACAAAATAATGTGGACGACGAGGACGATACGCCAGAAACTGTCATCGATGAAATTAGTACCAGTGGGCTGACGTTGACCGCAACGACAACTACGCCACAGGAAAATGACCCGGAGCCCAGTCAGGAGTCCGTGACCATGGTCATAGATGAGGAAATCGCTTCGGCAGAGTCACCAGACAATTCTGACAATGACGACATGAAATTTGTTGGTAGAGAAATTATTGAGCCACGGGCGCCAATTGTTGTGGAAGAAGATTCGCCCGAGTCTCCCACCACCATGAAAATATACGACAGCCCCCAATCTCTCAACAACAAGGAGGAGTCCCCAGAGTCTCCAAAAAATGACGACTCCCCCATCTCACCCCCCACT